>JBBPCY010000039.1:34569492-34583992 GCA_037974405.1 Brachyalestes nurse
TGTGAGTGCAGTAGTGTTTGTAGAGCAGCTTTTCTATGTGCTGTATTCCAGCAGCTTCACTCCTGATTCAGTTTCTGTCACACATGCACACTCTGCACATAACATCATGGTTTTAATTGTTGCAGTAAAATAATGTAAGACTGTTGTGTAGTTAGAAGGTATAATAACGTATTTATACGCATTATTTTAAAATTTTCTCCAAACGGTTTTTCAAGTATGCTCAATAGTGTATAAAACAATAGTGACCTGCACAATAACCAGAAAAAAAATGATGATGCAGTCTCATTTTTTTCCATAGCAGTTTAACATGTACACATACAATATTGTCTTATATTTAAAATCTATTTAGATGAGCAGTATTTTTAAAGCTAATAGTTGAATATCTACAATTAAAATTAATACAGTAAATAGTGATTTATGTATGTCTATGTGTTTACCTGCCTCTCCTCATGGAAGCCTAGTATTACACTGTAGATCTCATCAAATACCTCAAATACCTGTTTAATTGATATTCATTAGATAAAATCAGGAGCTGCTGTGGGTTTCACAAATTCTTACAAAGGCTGGAGGAACCGAGGTGAAATCCGAGCTGGAACTGAACCTGTATTCTTCTGAGCAGGTCACAAAATATTATTTAATGATATTATTTATATGATATTATTTAATGCTTTCTCGTTTATCATTTATTGTAAATTATTGTACTGTAAATATAATTTCTTCAAACAGTTTGCACAACAGCCTAAGACTTTTGCAGAGTATTGGAGACACATGGTAATCTGTCTCTGTGGTTAGCTCGTCTGGTTGCTAACTGAAAGGCTGGTGGTTCGAGCCCACTCAGGAATGTAACTCAGGGTGGTGCCACTGGTGTCCTGGTGGCTAGGGAGTTGCCCCTGTCATCGGAAGGTCATGGGTTTGAATCCCAGGACTGCCAGTGGCACCACAGAGGTACTTTTGAGCAAGGTACCATCTCCACCCACTTTACGACATGAATTTATGCAAATAGATTTCTTTACACCATATAAAACCTATCATTTCAATGTATATAGAATTGTTGGATGTGGAAGAACTTGACTGGCTCGCACCTAAACCCCATCTAACAGCTTTGGGATAAATTGCGAGCCAGGCCTTCTCGTCCAACATCAGTGCCTGACCTCATGAATGCTCTTCAGAGTGAATGGACACAAATTCTTTCAGAAACTCCAAAATCTTGTGGTAAGACTTCCAAGAAGAGTGGAAGCTGTTATAGCTGCAAAAGGGGGGACTAACTTCACATTAAAGTCTATGTATATGAATGCAATGTCCTTGATGGTGTAATGGTCAGGTGTCCCAATACATTTGTCCATATAGTGTAAGTAAGCAGCTTTTAAATGAAACTGTCTTATGGATTTACCCCATTCTTTTGTGGGTTTCCATGAAAATAATTTAAATAATAATGTGTTGCTCCTCTGACATTTCTTTGTGATAAACTATATATAATTTTGACTTTACATTATTTAAATTGTGCACTGTTAAGAATAAAGGTGCCATAATGGATTATTTAGAGCCCTTTAAGAACATTTTTGATGGATGTGTCTTTAAGAGCCAGGCATCCAGATACATGAGAAGAACCTTTGTTCTTAAGTGAAGGTTCAAACAAAGGCTTTCATCACCTCTGTATGATGTTCTACAGTATTCTACTTCTGCTCAGTTTTGTGCCTGCTGTAACTTATAATACATCTGCTCACATGTCTCTATCATAAAAATACACACCAAAATTACCTGTAAAACCCCTACGGTCAATAAAGGTCTTACATGTGTAGAAGAAATGAAGACAAGATAATCTCTTAGAAGTCTCAAGTGTTGCTGGTGATGGAAAATACCTTTGGAATTGTGGATTCTAAACTTTCAAATATGAATTGGTGTCCATATTCATGACCTTAGCACTGCTCTCATGGCACAAAGGAACCGTTCCGTACTGCAAACAAATGTTTTTATATTACAAATAAAGCAACCCGTACCCAAGCCTGCGCTGCTTGACGGTAGGGCTAAAAGTGGGTCGCAGCCAAGCCGATCACATTATTGCTTTCTGCTTGGTCGAAATGATGTCATTACAACATTGGAAAGAGGCCATTATTTTAACAGTCCACACAATGAAGATACAACAATGAAGATACAAACTAATAACTGGGAAGTCCAAACACTACTATCGATTTGGGCTCAAGATACATTGAGCAAGAGTTTTCTATGATATTAACAAATTTATCTTTACTACTGTGAGTGCACCAGGCCATCGCTGGGTTAGGTTTTTGTCTAAAGAACGCAGAGAAAAAAATGTGAAACTTAAACAAAACTATGAAAAATAAAAGATCACAATAACAAAAGCAGCTCTGACAGAAAATTGTTCCACTGGTTCACCTCCATGGATGTGGTTTTGGCCACAAACAGTGGGGAGAAAATAGTGCAGCTAATGTGTTAGAAACACCGTTACCAGGCTGAGATCCACTGGAAAAACCAAAGTGTGCTACAACTTAGGTACAGCATGGTTCATGTATACATATAGAAAGTGTCGTTTGTTTATCTGCTATTACATTTACTGGCAATAAGGTACCCATCAGCCTGCCAGAGTTCTCGCAGTACAACTGTGATCTAGAACACGTTTGTGTTGATACTGTTTGTCTGCAATGACACCTACTAATGCTCTGCTATTGCGATCCAAACCAGCACAGTGTACTCCAGTACAGCTCCTGCCACCACAGTGCCGCCACCGTGCCGCCGCTGCTGCATTTAAACATTTCATTGCAGTTAGAGCTCCTCTCCGGAGCAGAATATCAAATGAGATGTTGACACAGTCGACCAGCGTGCATCAAAATAGCTTTTAGCCTCGCTACATCTTGGAGGGGTGAAAAAGCCCTGAGAGCAACCGCTCCACTGTCACCTGCTCCTGCAGGCTGATTTAATATCACCCTCTGAATTATGCAGCCTGGGCGAGTGTGACTGAGAATGGGAACAAAGTGGAAACAGAGAGAGTGTGTACACACAGCATGGTTGGGTATATGTGTGCGTGTGTGTATGTGTGAGAGTGTGACAAAAATGTTTAAAAAAAAAATGTCTACATTTACACCGTTTTTGATTTGTAGTCGACTGGTCAAGACACATTTTGAATCCAAATTAAGCTTCTTGAGTTTAGCGTTGGGGCATCACTGTGTGGGAGGGGCCCGCCTGTCCAGTTCTATGCATGTTCCAAACTGGTTAGGGTGTACAAATTATTTGCAAAGAATCAAAGATTTCTTCATTCCAGCCAATAGGAAACTGGCAGATCAGTCTAACTGGATCATTTACCCCAAACTGAGTGCATAAGTTGTGACACCGAAAACATTGCGCATGCTACAGGCTGTTTCATACCAGTATGCAACTAAATTTGTGAAGGAGATAAGGAGAAAGAGAGAAGAAGGGAGAGAGAGACAGAGACCCAGTGGGGAAGAGGAAAAGGGAGTTAATGTATGTAGTGAAGGAGGGAGTGTAAAGATACGGTCATTCAGAATGTATTATTCATAACTGAGACACTCTCTCTCTCTCTCTCTCTCTCTCTCTCTCGCTCTCTTTCTTTCTGAACAGAAATCACAGAGCGTCCTCAGTGGGCACTTTCATTCTCATTGAAATGTTCTGAATTTGAACGCTGGTTCCGGAGATCAAGATCGAAACAGTAAATGTCAGTGCTGCCCAAAGGGCGACGAACACAAATAGAGTAAATGTTCACGCGGCCTTCCTGAGCCTTATCTGGACTGTTCGCAAGTCCATGCAAACATGCCGGTGTCTGAAATCTGGCGGGACGGGTTTGTGGACACAGATCACAGTGCACTTCAGCTTGCAGTCTTTACTCATGTGCACAAATGTACAGCCAAAGACAAAGAGCGTTCAAGTTCTAAGGTGTAACAAACTGTAGGTGGGGAATCAACAGGAACAAAACATGCTCAAAGTGGTGTTTAATACAAGCTAATGTTTTAGACATCTGATGGTTTTCATAGTCCCAAAGATATTTTAGGTTATATATTTATTATATATTTTTATTTTCTATAAAGGTGAATGGCCTGGCCTCACATTCTTCCATGTTATGCAGCATTACCGTAAGAGCATGCAGAATTCTGGCAGGTACATATTGGGCCAAAGGAACAGAGACAGGCACCTCACACACCTTTTGCATTCGTGGCTGCATTACTCTTTGCTTTATTTGCTTCATCATGTGCAAGTTATCGCACTAGAATTTATAGTAGCAATTCAGAATCAGAATCAGAAAACATTACACTGCTATTTACAGCAGCAGTATTAATTATAGTAGCAATTTTAATTATTATTTGCAGTGGCAGTTGTATTACCCTTATAACAGCAATTAGCAATTACAGTACACAGTGTACGGTGATTTAAGTGTCAATTACAGTTTTATTATATTTACAGTAGAAACTGCACTTGCACAAGTTGCTACACTGGTACATTTGCACAACTTGATTTTTTTTACATTTAAGGTACTGCAGTACATTTACTTTTCATACATTACACTCTTCAGTACATTTGCACTGTTATCTTCTCTATTGTTGTCTTCAGTCTAGTGTTTTATGACTAATATAATGGTATATGGTATATAATGTATACTATTAACACTGTAGTGTGGCTATAATTATATATATTTTAAATTATATACAGAAAACCATACAATTATGACTGTGTTTTAATTCTAGTCGTTTATATTTATACTCTTCTTTTTAATTAAAACTGCATAACGGAGTATATATGAGCTATGTGTGTGTGTGTATTAATGTATATGTATGTGTATATGTATATGTATATTCTGCATACAGTATTGTATTGGTATTGCCTCCCTACTGTCCCCCCTGTAGTATTTTATTTTTTAGGTGAAGTATTTGTAAACTTAGATATATTTATAGGTCCTTTTTTACCCTCACTGTTGATCTGTCTGAGTGCTGCTGTTTTGTTGTTTTCTATGTTGCACCGATGGTCCAGGAGGACAATATTTCATTTCACTGTGTACTATATGTATATGGCTGGGATGACAATAAAGCTTTACTTACTTAATTACTTACCTTATTGTTGACAGTAACAGTTGCATTAACAGTAGAAACTGCTTTAATATAAACAGCAGCAAAGAAAGACTATTTGTAGGAGAAAATGCGTCACAATATACATCACCAATTGCATTTCTTATTACAACACAAATTGCATTTCCATTTACTGCAATTAAGTGCATTACTATTTATAGTTGCAACTGCATTACTATTTATAGCAGAACTTACTATTAACAACTGAAAGTGCATGACTATTGTGTATTACGACTATTCGTGCATTTTTACTATTTACAGTACATTTACATTTCTTTTGTTGTAGCAATTGCATTAGAATTTACAGTAGCATATATATTACAGTTTATACAAGCAGCCGCAGTACTATTTACAGGAGAAACTATAAAATGTAATGTACTTGCTACTGTAAATCATTTAGACTAGCATATGCATTACTTTTTATAGTAGTGATTGCATTAGAATTCACATTAGCAATGCCATTACTATTTATAGTAACAATTACATTACTATTTATAAAAGTTAAAGGATAGCTATTCATAGCTGCAATTATATTACATTTACAGTAGCAATTACATTCCTATTTATAGCAATATCTCTCATATCTCTCATTCTCACTCTGACCCCCCCCCCCCCCCCACACACACACACACACACACTCACTCAGAGCATAATAAAGTGTTTCCTTTTGGGCCCAGTATGAAAGTTGCATCCGTCCGTCCACCATAGTGTCATCCTCCATTATGATTTCATTATGACTCTCCACACCTCCGTCCGCGGGGAAATGAATGAGCGTCATCCTTCCTTCCTGGCACTGAATGGATGAGTGTTATCCCTCCTTTCTGCCTGAATGCTCAGGCTTCCTCCACCATCCATCCTTCTTTATTGTCCCCTCTTCATCTGGAGGGCCAGGGAGAAAGAAAGGATGAAATAGAAAAAGAAAAAAAAATAAAACGAGGAGCTTTGATATCAGTCATGTAGGGGCCAAGGGGGCTGTTCTGTTGTTTTTCATTTCCCTCCATAAATTAAATCGTCTAGAAAAAAAAAAACGTCCAGGCTCAGGTACCGTCCTGTCTTGCTGCTCATGACTTGTTTGCTAAAAACACTAGTGGGAGTGTGTGTGTGTGTGTGTGTGTGTGTACATATGTTTGCTTTCATATGTTTTCAGGACATAATTGGTTGGGTTTATGGTTAGACTAAAATACTTCTATTATTTTAAATAATTCTATTATTCTATATATACATTGACTTAATATATATATATATATATATATATGATTTTAAACTCAATTTGTAATCCTGATAAAATGTATTAAAACATTGTTCTTTACCTTTACACTATGGTAACATTTCACTACAAATGATCCAATATAAATAACCTGAGATGATTTTAGTCTAACCATAAGCCCAACCAAAGTCCTGAAAATGAATATAAATAAATGGTTAAATTATAGGTTAAAATGCCTTGGATTTTTTTTACCGTAGTATCTAGGCAGATATATAGTCCTGGGTAGGTAAGATCAACAGCTGAATAAAGGGATACTGAAAATTGAACTATGAACATATTTAGACAGTGACAGTAAAGGGAATTAAAAAAAAAACTTCTTATGATTTTCCAGGTGGAGAGAAAAAAGAAAATGCCTTCTTGAAGTCTGACTGTGAAAATGAGTAGTGATCTCTAATAACCACACACACACATACGCATCCTCACTCACTCGCTTACAAGCACACACACATACACATCCTCACTCACTCGCATACAAGCACACACACATACACACTCACTCGCTTACAAACACACAAATATACACACACAAACACACACACACACACCTACACATACATACTATTCAAATCTTTGGATCCATTCCCTGGAAGACATTACCTACACACAGGTGTGTCACATTAGCAAGCACTTTACAGCCCACTTAAGCAGAACCAAAGAACCAGAAGACAGACTGGCTTTGGCCACAGACGCCGTCTCCACAGCCAGTCTGTTGGTGAGGGACTATGTTTGCCAAGAGGATTATTGCTGTGCACTGAATGCTGTAAACTTTTGAAGAGTACTGACTGCAGGAAAGTGGAGGATGGACTAAATTATAGAAAGATCTGTGGCATGCCATCAGGACCAGTGGGACTGCACTACGGCAAGACCACCGAGAAGGAGGCCACTCCTACATATTTGCACTTTATATTGGCCAGGCCACACCCTGTTGTGCTTGTCAGATAACCACAATACATACACATGTCCTGACATTTTATGAAAACAAATGTGTGTGTGTGCATGTGCATGCATGTGTTTGTGTGTGTAAGTGTGTGCGTTTGTGTGCGCGCATTTATGTGTCTGTGCATGTTTGTGTGCGTTTGTGTGTGTGTATGTGTTTGTGTGTGTGTTTGTGTGTGTGTGCGTCTGTCTGTATGTGTGCAGATCTATGGGTTGAGAAAAAAAAATGCTCGTCGCTCCGTCATGACAACTCTAACGAGGCTGGATACAAAATATTTCTCAGTGATGGCGTTGGACAGCCTAATTGATTGGATTTGGAGGGAAAATTAAAAGCTATGACCGTGAATGCTCCCTACACTACCATCACATCCACTCAGGTTAATTTAATAGAATATGCTATTCACTTTGATGGGTGGAGATGGGAGTGCACTTGAAATAACCTTGACAGGGCTCTAGTGAAGTCACATGTTTGTGTGTGTGTGTGTGTGTGTGTGTGTATGTGAGTTTGACTGCAGGCTAGAAGCTGCATTGCACAGTGGTATTAATGGAACCACCTGTCCAATCAGTCCTCAGAGATACATTTGTGTGTGTGCGCGTGTGTGTCCCTGCATTTATGCATTTACTATTTGTGTGTGTGTGTGTGTGTGTGTGTGTGTGTCAGTATATGCAACAAAAAGAGTTTGCTTGAATCCTAATCTCTCTAATCGACCTATTTTACCAGAGATGAATAGAAAAGCCTCAGAAGAGAAAGTGCTTGGCCCGTTTTCTATCTTACTTTCTTGTGGTTCTCGGCCTGAACACACACACACACACACACACACACACACACGCCCTTATAGATTAAACAGTGCTGCTAATCAGCCCAAAGACACCTGCTGAGATCCAACATGGCTTCCCCCATAGCCCAGTTTTCATTATCGACAAGACCATCACGCGCTATCGATCGACCACTCTTTCCCACAGGCTCTCATTCTGCTCCTCCATAACCACATCAGTTCCCGCACGTTAGGGCGCTAATTATGACTTATGATGGCTCAAAATGAGAGTGTGCTCTATGAATATAAGATTAAGAATATTATCTAGGATTTTCAGCAGGGTTGCAGCGTGTCATGTTTGGGTGTGTGTGTGGATGGGTGAAGGTCAAAGTAAGAGCAAGGTCAAGAGCAACTGATTGTATCATAGTATGTTTCTCTCTCTCTCTCTCTCTCTCTCTCTCTCTCGCTCGTTCTCAGTTTCCTTATTTTTATTTATTTATGTTTAAATTCTCCATTTACATTCCAAACAGTGTTTTTGTCTGGATCTGTGCCAAGTCTCTAAGCGAGTGATCCAGAGTTTTCTGTAGTGAGTTTAGCCATTGGTAATCCTGAATGTACCGAGCTTAAACCGATGAGTGACACAGACGCGTTTCAGAACATGTGTGTGGGGAGCTGGAATTAGTTGCACAAAAATGACAAAGTGAATCTCACGGCCCTCATCCAAAAAAGGTATGGCAACAGTGTCAGCCACAGGCATCATTCAGGCTGGGGACACTGGGCACCAGTTCCCAACACTTTTTGCCATGCCCCATTTTGTCCACACCATTTTTTGAAAGATCAGTGACTAACCCCATCCCCTCTTGACAAACATGACCAGTAAGATCACCCTATCATACCTGGATGGCCTAGTGGTTAGGCTGTTGGCCCTGCAATCGGAAGGTTGTGGCTTCAAATCCCAACTGCTAGTGTCACCACTGAGGTACCCTTGAGCAAGGTACTGTCCCCACACACCGGGCGCCCCTCATTGGCGGCAGCCCCCTGCTTCACTTGGTGAATGGGTTCAAATGCAGAGAAAGAATTTCACATTGTGCTGTGATGCGTCCACCTGTGACTATAAAGGTTAATAAATTAAAAATTAAAAAATCAACACAAACAATAAGTAGCCCCATGCACTTTTAGAACCAAACTGACACATGTGGTGTCTGCAGTGATGTCACTGCATTTGAAAAACCCTATAATCAATTAAAACTGCTTATAAATCTATAAAACAATCTCTGTTTTACAAAACTAACTAGTGTATTGCGATTTTTATACTACAGTTTCATTAATGATATGTATTGTCATTCCCGGATACACTTACATAGTATTACTACGAGAGAGAGAGAGAGGGAGATACAGAGAGAGAGAGAGAGAGAGAGAGAGAGAGACAGAGAGAAAAACACCATATAACAATATATAATATATATCCATTCGGTCCCCCTAAAGAAGCAAAACAACCCCCCAAACACACACGGACACACACCCACACAGATCCGTAACAAATAATGTCAATCCTCTGAACCACCCCTAAGACAAATACAGTTCTATTCACCTTTTTCATCCAAATGTGCTCCATTATATGTCTTTTACTGGCTGCTTAGTGCTTTGATTGACAGCTCTGGCCCTGTATTCAGTGTGTTGCCTCGCAGTGATCTGCGGGCGAGTGTGTGTTTAATGCAAAGATCTGTTTCCCAGCTCAAAGGAAACTGCATGAAAGAATCAAGTGTTCTTTGACAGTCTCCATTAGCCTCAGCAATGCACGCTGAGACGGCCCAGCATGGGGGCAGTACCAGAGCTCTAGTCACGGACACCACACGCAGGTTTAACAAGGACTGTATAAACAGAGCATAACTCTGGAGGTATGCGGACAGTATGATTTCTAGCTGTGTTTAACAGAGTCTGACCGCTTTTCTCTCTCTTCCTCACACTTTCTTTTATGTTAGTCTGTGGGAAACGTCTGAACTGACCATCTAAGGCCTGCTGGCATCGTGGATGTGGTTTAGGACACAGTATGACATAAAACATGAGCTATAAAAAGCATGAGCTACGAAACTATAGTACATATAATACCAGAGCTGGTATTCACAAAGCAGTGGTACATCAGAAAACTATTTCCATTAGTCTGCACCTTGATGAGGATCCGGATGCGGTTTAAGCCAGTCAAGTGGCGTTCTGGTGTGTTTTGAGTGGGATGGCAGATGCAGGTGTAGCTGCACTGAAGACTATATGATAAGAATAAAAAGGGCCGAGTGAGCTATTAAACATCATTAATGCAAGCAGCTGTGATCCACATTAAGAACTGCTATTGAGCCGCGAGGGAGGCAGCGTTTGTCTTTCTGCTGATCTGCTCATTTACTGTTCACAGAGCAAACCATACAGAATATCACACACACACACACACACACACACACACACTTTCCTGTCCTGCACATATGAACTCTTCTTTTCACACACACACTGACACATGCTCACATGCGCACACACACACACACACACACACACACACACACTGTGCACCATTTAAACAACGGTCACTCACACACACATACTCTGTCCCTCTCTCTCTTTTCTCTCTCTCTCTCTCTCTCCTATCTATACATACTAACACTCTGTCTATCTGTCTAAGCATCCATTCATCCATCACTCTTTCATTCCCATCTATACATACTCTCTTTCTCTCTCCCTCTCTCTCTTAAATCATGGTGCTTTTTTTAAAAGTCACTCTGGCGATCACAACAAGGCTCTTAAACCAGAAATTATAGCTGTTATTGTATTATTGCTCAGAGGCATCTGCTGTTTGTCCACTGAAACCCAGGAAATGATATAGATGATTCTACTCCATCTATTTATGTTCAAAAGCTTCAGATGCCGAGGCATAACGTGGTGTTTTGATTCCAGAAATAATCATCCAGCATCTGTACCTGATCTTGCTAATGCTCTCGTGTCTGGATGCAACCAAATCCTCACAGCAATGTTCCAACATCTAGTTGCCTTCCCAGAACAAAGCACAGACTGTTACTGCACCAAAGGGGGGACAAACTCTTCTGGTAAGACCCTTAATTTTAGAGGAACCGTTGCTGGGCAGCTGTCCACAAACCTTTGGAAGTAAAAAAAAAAAGTACATTAAGCTATTTAATTTTATTACTCCACAATTTAATATTATTACTCTGCAATTAAACTATCCGTTCATATCTTTAGAAGAGTTATTTGTATTATTGTCTGCAATAATTACTGTTTGCAATTATGTTTAAATACATGAACAGTTAATTTGATTCATTAGTTACAATTACATTATTATTCTATTTACAGTCATACTCCTTACTTCTGGCTTTTCTTGACAAGAAACAACAAAAAGAAAATAGAAAAATGAAGCTTTTCCTTTCAACCCAGGAGAACAACACACCTCACCAACAAATACACATACTAAGGTATAAAAGCGTGGTCTTTCTTTGTTCTGGTGTCCTTTATGTGCCCTGTAGTGTTCCATATTGAACAAAAGTGACCTAAAATGTTCCCCTGCAGCTGTCAGGTGCTGTGAAGTTTAGACCCCCCACCCCCATAACCTCTCCCCCAAAACACTTTGTTTGGAGTGTGTTTAACCTTGGGCCTGAAGACCATAGCTCCATACATTAGGACGAGTGTGTACAGATGGGTCCTGTTCGTGTGGCCAGTGAGGCAGAACTGCCTGCTGTCACTGCCCGCGGTCCACATGTTCAAATAGGTGCAGAATTCATACACTCCCACTGTGAGGTTCATTCAATATTTAAAAAAAACTAAAACTAATAAATATTCAGAAGTATGTGCTTATAATAACACCGTAATGTGACCTGCTCTGCTTTTCAATAAGTTCCTCCTCATACCAACATTTTTAACATTTTGTGTTTTTTTCATAGATGGTGTTGGTGACCACTAAGGTCACTGTCTTCCAGGTGGCATTTCTCCAAATGAAATATTTTTCAACATGCTGCTTTGGCCTTAACTTATGTAGAAATAATAAACCCCCCCCCCATGATTTCTGAGCTTTCAATTGACACTGTGTTGTGAGAGACTGAGAGAGAGAGAGAAAGAGAGACAGACAGACAGACAGAGAGAGAGATCTGGTACTATGCAGGCAGCCATTCGTAATAATTAAAATACACATATAGTTTACCCTAGGGCATTAACAGAAAAGCTGACTTGTCGAAGCATCAACGTCAGAGGCACAAGTTGACGACCCCTGAGAGAAGTCGACAAGTCGTGTGTTTTTTTCCTCTCTCTCTGTGCACGCTTGTGTACACAATGCAGTCTCCTGCCTCTGATTGGCTGACGCTGACAAGCGTTCCTTGGCTTAACCAATTATCATAGTCACTTCATAAAAAGGGCGGTAACTTTGGCGTGTGGAGGGGAGTGTAAACACAAGACCACAACAAGACGAGAGACACGGCAGCAGAGGCACACACTATAGACACACAAACAGCATGGTGACCTGCACAATCTGCAGAACCAGTGTTACAGTACAATAAAAGTACTAGCATTATGCACAGCCTTCTGAAATGGCATCCGCTAGCTAACATGGGTTATGCTAGCACTGCAGGGAGAGTCTCCAGTCCAGAGAATGCTGCGTGGCTTAAGCTGTTCCCACTTTCTGTTAAATTTACCAGAAAATTCAAGGTATCAGTCTTTGTTTTGTTTTGTTTAATTGTTGTGTTGACTGTTAATGTTACAGAGAACTTTAATAAAAGTTGCTCATTGCTGGACACTTGTGTTCCTCCGCTGCGTGTGTTATGATATCATGAAACGACTTGTCGACTTGACTTCGACTTTATTGACGGATAAGTTGACCTGAAAAAATCGTTAATGCCCTATTTTACACGTTCCATTTTTAAGAGAAACAAAACCCCTCTAGTTCCAGATAACTCCTCCTCTTTGAAAAATGCTCAAAGCCGTGAGAGACCCCTCAGTCAGAGGGGTAAATGGGTGGACATTACGATGCAAATGAAAAGCTCTGGTCCCTCTTTCACCTTTATTTCACTGTGAAATGGAGTCTCATGTACATTATTAATATCTGACTGTACATCATAAAATAAATTTTTTGAACCTAAATGATGCATTTTGTTCTGAGAATGGCATACTTTAACACAAGCATATGCTTTAGTGTTTGCTTTTACTGAGCTGTTGGAGGCTAGAAATAAAATAAGCTATAAGTGTAGCAGAAGAGGGACAAATTCCCTTTTAATACCCTTGAATTCAATTTTTTTATGTTCTCTTGTCTTTCCCGTTTTCTTGTCTGTCATGGGGACCACAACCATTATAGCAGCCCCCACTTTTCAAAATCATTCATTTCGTCCCCCCCATGTTGTATATGTTGTATATGTTGTTGTTTACCCCTACCATGTGTTTTTCCGTCATGTGAGATTTGATGTCAGTCCGCACTCCAGTCTCACCTCCTCCTTAGCCACCTGTATTGTGTCCGCCACAGTCCAAGTGTTTCCCATTGTCTGGTCTATTTTGTCCCAGTGTTTCATTACTTCTTTTTGCTGTGCGTTTTGCCTAAATGTTCAGATTTAGTTCTTATTAGCTCTGGATTATGTGTTTTAATCCCAGTTTGGTGGTTCTGTTTTTGTTCTGCCCTGATCCTTCTTGGTTAATCTCGTTTCCTTTCTGCTTTATCTTGTTTTGTTTTACTTTATTTACTTTATTTACATTATTTACTTAGTTTACTTGTTCTTATTCCTTATTCTAAGTCCTTGTGCTGGTTTTATGGTTCTGTTTATTTCTTGTTCAATATCTCGTTTCCCATTTTTTGTTAATAAATTTGTAAAATAAAAAATAGTCTAAATCCTGCACTACACCTACACCTAAATGTTACTACACTTTACCAGCATGCTACAAGCACACTGTCAGCTCTCGCACACATTTCCAGTTTAATGTGAATATCAGCACAGTCTGGCTCTTCCTCTAACAAACTCACTGCAAACAGTGGAACGCTGCCTCTGCCTTCTTTTCAGATGGGTCTGACACAGCAGAGAGAGAGAGAGTGCACGGGGGAGAGAGAAAGAAAAGAGAGCAAGAGAGACTCCAGTCCAGTGTATGAGGGTTGGATTATGTCTTCATCCTTCCCAGCACACTTTGCTCCACTCATTGGAAATCCATATTAAAGCATACTGGACTGGAAGCTTGATTAAGTTTGATCTTGGCTGCAGAGAAAATCTGAATCTGAAGTCCCTTCTCCCTTATTACCTGAGGCTGCTCTTGAATATCTAAAATTAGATATTCTTGCTTGTCATGTGTTCAAATGGGGAGAAATGCAGAATGTTTTGGAAGAGAAGCAGTTACTGGTGTCATTATCGATCTGCCTCAGACTCTATAGACATAGACTTGATGGCTGAAATGGTTAGAGTCACTCAGGGCCAGACATATTGCCAAGCATTTTC
>JBBPCY010000039.1:34598549-34610246 GCA_037974405.1 Brachyalestes nurse
CACACACACACACACACACACACACACACACACACACACACACACACACACACACACACACACACACAGAAAGAGAGCCAGGCAGCCATATCGCTTCTCAACAGAGGCTTTCTCATATAACCTCTGTTTTCCTGGCAATATTTCTGCATGTGTATGTTATCACAACCATCGTTCTCTCTCTCTCTCTCTCTCTCTCTCTCTCTCTCTCTCTCTCTCTCTCTCTCTCTCACACACACATACACACACACACACACACACACACGCACACATAAATTCCATTTCCCACCCTGAGTTCCCTGAGCTGAGGTAGACAGCGTTATCTCACTGAAAGGTGAGGCTGCCATACCATAGTGCAGTTTTATGCAAGTGTTCATTCCTGTGTGTGTGTGTGTGTCTGTGTCTGTGTGTGTTTGTGAGTGTATCTCTTTCTCTCTTAGTGTTACCATGAGGCCCAGTAGAAAGTTTTTAATTTCTTTTATTTATTTATGATTTCTGGTTGTATTTTAGGCATTTTAATTCATGTAATATTATTTCACATATCAGACAACAAACAAGTACTGTTATTACCACTATTCATGTAAGTGAGGATAGATATTATATTGGCTCTCCTTTTTTGTTTTTATTTTGGATAATTTTCTAGATCCTTATTACATGGTTTTAAAATATCATGACAACTGGAAGAGTAGACCAAAAAGAATAATACAGCTTCCATTCATTAACATTTATTTTCACCACTGATTTGTCAGAATTTTATGATGGATGAACCAATAGATATTACTCAAAATTACTTACCAATAAAATGAATAAAATAGTTTACTGTCATTTCAAGAACACTTTTTCTTCTTCTGCAAAGTTCTTCTGCGTTTTTGGAGACACACGTTTTTGTTCTGATGGCGAAGATATAGTCTAGAGTAAATCTGGAGGGTGTTCTCAATGGAATAGTTTGTTTAGCACATTCCATAGATGCTCAATTGAACGGAGATCTTGAGAATTTTTCTCTACCTGGTCTGTAACACTGTTTAAGAAGGTGGTGTGTCAAAGTGAGATCTACATGAATGCAGGACCCAAGATTTCCAGCAGATCATTGCCCAACGTATCACAGCAGTGTGCCAACTTTGCCTCTGCCAACTTTGCCTCTTTCCCTTGCCAGATACCATAGCACACCACAGGATGTCTTATAAAGTTCATGCCTCAATGGGTCAGAGATGTCTTGGTGGCACAAGAGGCACCTACACAAAATTAGGCAGGTAGTTTAATGTCAATGTGTATCTCAAACAGCTACAAGCTTTAAATGTATTTATTTTAATTTTATTTTAAACACTATATTGATCCCAGAAGAAATTGCTTTTAAACCCTCCGCATTTAAACCCATTCATCTGAGTTAACTGGTGGGCAGCTGACAATGGCACAGTGTGTGGAGATTCTTGCTCAAGGGTAACTCAGTGGTGTCACTGGCACTCCCTAACCACCAGGCCACCTAAAAATAACATTCCAAATGTATATTTCCAAATGTATATTTAAAGAAGTTATATTAACAGTGTCAACCTGACTTTAACTAATACAGCTAACATTAATGTTGGCTCCTTATGAAGCAGATACCATTTGTAGGTCCCCTGGAGTGTAAAAATAATCAGCTTCTAGCTGTTTGCTAACAGCAAGTCAAATGATGCGGATGCCAGAGGTCGAACACTATTTTGATGTCTTTTTATCTTTGAGACAGAGGGAGAGCTTAGCCCCACTCGCCCATTTATACCAGCCGCCCTTAAGTACAAACATGTATGAAAATTGCTGTGTGTGTGTGTGTATGTGTGTGTGTGTGTGTGTGTTTGGCAAGCAATAGAGAAGCTCAATTTTTCTGTATATTAAAATGACTCTCAGAGGCAGGCTAAAGAAAATTGCCAATTGCATTCCTGGCATATCAAAAGCTTATTCATGCCACAGAAACGTTTAGAATCCCCAACACAAAAAAAATTCCATTTCACGAATCCAATACAAATTTACCATGAAAATGCAATAATTACTAATCCCAACATGTGACACCGGTCATTACCATGGCAACCATGCATAAACTGAGCATGCATAAATGAGTACTTCATATTTACATATTTACCACCGTTTCCTTCTTCCATTTGTGATAATGGATGGACCATAAACTACCATTTACCTTAATGGAAGTGCCATATAGAACATAGCATTGAATATGGCGGTTTAAACAAAGAAAATATACCCAAGCACCCTGCAGGCTGTGCGCACCGTGTCTAATTCAAGAGTCCAGAGTTGATAAAAACTACTGTCATCTTCGCTGAATGCAGTCCTTAAATCAGTCTTAATATTTTGCTTTAACAAAATGTAACTCCTTTTGCTTTAAAGGTCTCTCAGTGTAGTATATTTTTAATGGAATATATTTGTTTGATGGAAGTGTGTATGATTTTTTTTTTCTTTATAGATCAGGCAGTTTATATGAATAAAAGTGTGTTAATTGTGTTTAATTGCTCATTTGTATTTTAATATTTTATCAGGAAAGCTAGAGTGAATTGTTTCAACAGCAGGGGGCTCCCACTCTTCCTCACTCCTCATTGCTATACAGAGTCACAACATTCCACACACAGTGAGACAGTGGTGTCCTAGATCAGTTATTAAGAGGTACTGGGGATAAAATAATTTTATTTGATTAGATTAATTCAACTCAATTTCTGTTTCTCCAGCAGAGGCCTGCAGAAAGAAACTGACATGTTTAAACGTGCTTTCACCCATTTAGCTATCACAACAGAGGACACAGTTTAGAGTAAAGCATAAAACTACAATCAATATGACAGAATTTGCTGAAAAATATCCCTTTTGAAGACCTGCACACGTTATGGCACACAAAGCTAGGTCTACTGGGAGACTGTTTGCTGAGTGTGCATGTTAGACGAAAAGGGGAGAGGAAAGAGGGAGGTAGAGGGAGAGCGTGCAGAAGTATAGGTGTGCCTATTAGAACTGAATATCTCAGCTGATATCAGTATTTATTTCCTTAATCAGATATTCTAACAACGTGGAGAGAAATAAATAAATGACTATTATATTAACTTTAATTGAATAGTTATGCATTAGCAGCAATGTCACATGGTGTCCCATGGTTAGTGAAATTATGACCTAAGCAGACTTGTGCAGTGACCCTCAAGAGTATTGAGGCATTTGTGGCATAGCTGAAAGCAAATATCATTTAGTTAAAGATTTTATAGCTTTTTTGTCAAGTAGAAGAATTTTCTTTGGTTTATCAATGAGGCAAATGTGTATAGAAATATTGGTTTCAAAAGAAAGATCCACAATTAAGCTATGCGGATTTGAGAGAAAGTTTAACTTTGGAAAGAAATCTGTTTAGGATCAATAGTTTCCTTCTTTTCTGATCAAAGAGCAAAGAGCATCAGTAGAAAGTTCCATGTATGTGACCAGCCAGAGAGGCCACCCTCAAATAAGCCCTTGCAGCAAATGGTGTTACCTCTAGCTAAGACACATTTTGCTTGATTTAAATTGTTACTAATAAGAACAAGTTGTCAATTTAGAAGCATGCCTGATTTATTTGATTGATCTTTTGAAGGATGCAATGCCTTTGCAAACAGTTGCTGATTTCCAAATAGGACGTAACCTGTTTTTAACTCCTTGGCTACAAAACAAAAGATAGACCCCTCAAGAATGAGGTCTGATTTCAGAGCAGATGGTAAAACCCAGGTAGTATTATATTATTACATTACCTGGAATTTGGCTGGTAGTGTTTTCAATACGCATAGGCCTAAACCACTAAATCAGCTGAATGATCAAGTGCTGATTATGTCAAGCACTAAAGATACATATATATTTTTCTATTTACAAAAATATTTTAACAGTTTCTTTTAACAGCTATTCAAATACTGTTTGTTTAAAACTGTCCTTTCTCAAAAATCAAAATGCCCATATCAAGATCGTACCGTCATCACCCTTGTGGGCCTGTCATCTCCTCTGGCCCCGTGCCTGGAGCTTACAGCCCACTCTTAGCCCACCACGCCCACTGTAAGAAGTGGCCAAAGGTGCCCACACTGGCTGCAGCTGCATTAATGCCAAACCAAATTAAAGAATGGCAGGATTTTCCACCCTCCACCACCCACTTCACTCCCCACTGCCTCAGGCCGCTTTCTGAGCCTCTGCTTCCCTGATTCCCTGTGTATATATGTGTGTGTGAAAGCGAGAGAGAGGCATGGAGGCACTGATGTGTCAAGTGTGTGTATGGTTTTTCCCTTTTTTAATCATTGTGAGCCTCTTGCAGCTACTAGAAAAGAATTAAAAGCAGCAAAGACACTCTTCTTCCCACCCTTGTCTCTCCTTTCCACTAATCTTATTCGAAAGGATAGAAACACCTCCCTCCCACATACACATACACACACACACACACACACATATAGACTTTTAGTAACGCTCTCCAAACTTCAGTACTCTTTACAGCATTGTAATAAAGACAGACAATAAAAAAGCTAGTTAAAAGAGCTAGCAGTGTCCTAACTCTTAGCTGCCTGTGAAGGGACTCTGCAAACTCTGGAAACCTTGGAAAGTCTGGGAAGGCTTTGTGAAAGCTCAGGCAGAGAATTTGAAGCAGAAAAAGATGAAAAAGTATCAGTTTGTCACTTTTAGCAGGACCATTAGCCAGCAAACTCATGCTAGCTCATTACCTCCTCTCACGTTAGCCTAACGCTAACACAGCGCTATGCTCCAGTCACTCAGTGTGAAGGAATGTACATGAATATTTCAGCAGTGGAGAGTGACGCCTTTCAGTGACAATATCCGTCAAAACATTGCAAAAACACCATTATTGTTTAGCTTTTAAGCTAGCACTCTGCAGTCGTCTTGCTGCCTTCCTTTCCTGCACACACACACACTCTCTGGTACATAGCTAATGCTTCTAAATGATGCTGAGACACGAAAAGGTAAAAACCTGATAAGTGAAGTGTCCCAAACCATCTTGTTTGTAGACAACACTGCTAACAGCTACGTGGTAAAGAGGATGGCAAATTTGTACAGTATAAAAAGGACAAACATACTAGTGGTCGTTTTCACTACAAATATGCCCCATAAACATTTTACTTTCCCTGAAACCCATTTAAATCTTCTCTCACAATCGACAGCTGTGCACTAGCGAACGTAGCCTAGCTTCTCATAGCCTAGCTTTTCATTAAAGCAGCTCCCAACCGCTAACCATAACACATGGACATCTTTAATTTAAGCAAGCACTGAACCAAGCCAAATCTTTAATTTCAGTTTTGACGATGCCCCTAGTATTACGGTGAACTCCCAACACACACATACACGCACACACACACACACACACACATGGCACAATCCACAGGGACAAAAGAGGCCTCACGTCACCTGCTCCTCACTAGGCTAACCCATTCCAGCCTCCGGTGCAGCTCCAACCAATTTGAGGCTCCATAGAGACGACGAGAGAGGGCAGAGAGAGAGAAATCGCTTACATTTGTATAAATTATCTCAGACAAAGAGAGAGGCAAGGTCACAGAGTGGTTAGCGTTTATACAGGGAAAGGGGGAATAGCTGTAGCTATCTGAAGCATGCATGCATTTGTGTGTGTGTGTGTGTGTGTGTGTGTGTGTGTGTGCATGTGTGCGCTTATGTGTGTGTTATGGAAATGCAGGCTCTTGTACGGACCGAGTGATGAGGGAAGTGCTAGAACTGTCAAGGACTCCTGACAGCACTGTCATTCGTAGCACAGTTAGCGGGCCTACTCAGCGGCTTCACATTTCAATAATACATGAAGGGTATATAAAGCACATCCACTATCTGGAATTACATACCCATATCCCAAAGCCGTTTCGCTGGCTTTAAACTTTTTTTGTTTATGTTTGACCTTTCTGCAAATGGCTGAGGAGTTTTTTTATGTATGTGAAACTGGATATGGAAGAGGACAAGTGGATGCTCGGTCAAGCCCGCGAGCTACACAAATGGGATTTAGGCTAAAGTGCATTCAGTACCTTCTTGTTTCACTAGCTAATGGTGATGACGGCCCAATGTTTAGCCATAAATGTTTTCAGTTTTTGTGCAAATGACTACAAGTACTTATTCCAGGATGTATATTTAAACCTATATATATATATAAACCTATTCATAATAAATATATGAGTTATAACCACCATCATTGTCACGGGACATGACGTGGCTGGATGTTAATAATTACCTAGAATGTGCCTGGCTGTTGAAGTTCGCCCGTATCGCGTGATGGAAGAGCCCAAGCACAGACAGAAGCAAGAGGGCTGGTTTAGTCACGCCGAATAATCTATGAACGCTCTTAGTAGAGTTTAGATTCCCAACCGAACCTTCGTTCACAATCATGCACAGAGAAAATGCTGTACTCACGTGAGATGGTCTGGGAGTCAGGGCGATGATGAACTCAATGACTGAGTGCAGAGGAAATCCTGTTTCCGTTTTTTATAGCCTGTGGCGAGTTGTTTCCCGTGACCTTGGCGCGTCACCTGACCTGTGCATGGGACAATAATAAGCGACACAACTCACAAAGTTTTAAATACTTCCAGTGAATCACCAGTTTAGGTGGTTCCACACTAACAATCTAGTAGTCAAGTCATAGAAGGTCAAGGTCAAAGCACGGCATACTAAAAAGGAGTTCATTAATGGGGAAAAATGATAAAATCCACCCTGATACTTTTCCCAGGAAAGAATGTTTTTATCTAATTGCACGTAATGCCATCCCAAGATATCAGGTCAACAATAAGGTTAACCCTGAATAGGCTAAAACTGACTGAACTATTCAGATGACCACGATAAGCAAGACAAATATAATAAATGCACACTAGCAACTCTTTTTGTGACCATCCAAAATTATCTTTGGCTGTAGGGATGGACAAATAGATGGATAGATGGATGGATAGATAGATGTTTCTCAGCCTGGTGATAGGTGTGTAAGGATAACGTTTTGGGTTACAAGATGGAATGATGTGTGGGTGGGTGATTGGATGGATGGATGGATGAATGTAGGGATGGGTGGATGGATGGATGGATGGATGGATGTTTGTTCAGCCTCAGCTCAAACACTATCAAGAATGCCTTCACGGGTTGCAAGATGACCGATGGAATAACCTTCCTATTAGAAGACAAAGGAGTCTGAAGGGACACTGATCAGTCAAACTGATAAATGGATTGCAGTGTTCACACAGCTAACCATCAACAGTCTGTTGATGTGGTGTGGACATGTGTTGCATATGACTGCAGCCCATTTCCTAAACAATAAATGCAACATCTGTTGTGCTCAAAGTCTCCATAACGGCATGGTCCAGTGGATGAAATCTGTTCTCGCTCTCTTTTCGTTTATTAACCTATTCCATTTGGTGTGCCAAGTTTGTGTGCAGCCCTTTGGCTAGAGCGGCTCACAAATACAACTTCGGCATTTGGATTACTTGTCCCTGCTCTGCTCGGCTGAAGCAGTGGCATATGGGGAACCTGCTATCGCTCCTGCTCTGCAGCACAGGGGATTCAGCGCAGCCATAATGCACAGCCTGTGGCTTTTATGCCTTCATTATAGAGCTCGCATTCAGCATTTCTAATGTAACCTCTGTCTCTCTGTTGTGTCCCTAACATCAGTTTCTCTATCTCTTACCTTCTCTGTCTCTTGCTATTTCACTCTCCCTATCTGTCCCGCTCTAAACTTTATATTAGCTATGTCTTTTTATCTATTGATCCCAGAGGAAATTGCAAATGTTACAACTGCACAGACACACAGAAACAAGAAAAAATGTACAGTCTAAATAACTCCAATAAAAACTCAGCAGAAAATACTCAATATGAAATACACTGTGCTATATACACAAATGCTAGATATAAATATTATAGATAAGTAACTTACAGTTAGGTGAATTACTAGTAACACAAATGGCGATTTAGAGTCTGTTATTGCATGTAACAGAGACAAGTAGTAGATAAGTAATTCTGACATAAGTAGTGATATTACACATGGCAAGATACCATATTACACATAATGAAATTATTTAGTACCCAATAATAAAACTGCGCATGATATTGCTCATAGAGCAAACAAAACCTTTGCTAGTGTTCATAAACAGATAATATAACAATTACAAAAGTGTAATAATAACTAATCTAATGATTCGTCCTCACAAGCTCCCTATCTTTCCATTTATCTCACTATCTACCACTCTCTTCTACCCCCCCACCCCCTTCCTTTCACTTGCGTCTTGTGAAGCGGACGAAAAGTCTGCAGCAGCTGTGAGCTCCCCTCTTTTGTACCACCACACTGCCGCACGGGCCCTGAATGGCAGGGGAGGGAACGCAACTTCAAACTGGAGCGCAATTTCGAGTGCATGAAGTGGCTGAGGAGACACGCGCACAAAGGATCGGGGTGGAGAATTTTCCCTCTGCGCCTCCACGCTTCGGAGGAGACACATGGAAGACCATTCAGACACCCACACCGTCTAGAGCCAGCGCACACATAAATACAGCTAATACAAAGATTAGAGTGCTTTCAGAACCCACAATTGCTGGGTAGTCAAAACAAAATCATTGTTTTTCACTCTAAGCACTTAATAAAATCAAAGAGAGGCCCTGATTAGCTTTTAAAACACTAACGAACACTTTCCTACAAAACAACAAATGCTGGTTATATGTAGTTAGCCTTCAAAAGTCTGTGTAATAACAGTTTAAGAAGGGCCTTGAATGTTCAAGTCATATTCATTTGTAATGTCACGAAAAATCATACATGAGTTCCCCCTATAGCAATTTAGCCAAAAAATGTTTTATTCCTGACTGCTTCAGTACAGAGCAACCAATCAGGTCATTTACATATGTCTTTAGGCTCAGTTAATTCTAAGGAATGAAGAGATATTATGGTGGTTTTTGCTGAACATGGCAACACACAATAACTGGTACTTGCATGAAAAAAACAAGAAAATTGTAGTATATGGCCTGTTTTAGGGCTTCATAAAACAGAACAGAACCGTAACTTGCTACAGGAAAGGTATTGTACATTCCCCCATGAACTGTATTCTGAATTGAAGCTGTCAGTCTCCATGTCTCTCTGTAGAATCTCAATGCTGAGACAAATGGATCCAACTTTTAAAATGACAAATGTCTGAGTAACAATGGTTTATATGGTGTGGGTTCTAAAGATCATTTTTCAGAAACATATCGTTTAAACCCTCGTAAGCATTATAAACAAACATTACACTAGCATTTAATATTAAAACATTAGTATCTATACAGCCATTCGCCTTAATAGTATAAAATATTGCATTTTGCTGTGAGCTTTTAGGACAGATCCACACTACATCTGTAGGATCTTCTGTACTTCTAGTTCGTCAGTCTCCATTGATCGATATCTATCAGTGCCTTTTTCAGCACCTTTATATGATTTTGTCAGAGTTTGGTAGCCAGAGGATCAGAACACTACGCAGAACATCCAATCAAAGCAACAATCCAAAGATCCAAAGCATCCAGTCAGAAGATCCAATCAAAGCAGAGTTTGCATCTTCTCCTATTTCTACATGGGCGCCACCAGGTGTTCCGGTTTCCTCCCACTGTCCAAATGTACGCACATTAGGTGATTGGAAATGTTGTATTGTTCTTAGTGTAAATGTGAATTCTGTTTGTCTGGCCTATGATGAATGGACTGGTGACCTGTTCAGAGTGTTTCTCTACCTTTTGCCTTTATGACCACTGGGATAGGCTCCAGGACCTCCACAACACTGATTGAGGATAAGCAGCTTAGATGATGGATGGAGGGATTGATAGATTTTTCTCAAGGTGCGTGGCAATAATAAGTCCAAAGATACATGAGGGATGGTGTATGATGTACAGCTGTTACAATTCACATCAGCAATAACAGCATAAAACGATCTATAAATTGGTAAATATACACAGTAAGGAGTTCATAGGTTAGCATCTAAATTGGTATTTGTTTCAGTTAAAATGTGGACAAAAACATCTGGCTGCATGATTGTATCTTTAATATTTAGTATTTGGGTTTCAGCACTTTGGTCCTTTGTGTTTGCTAAAAGTGCTAAACAAATAAAGTTGGATTGAATTGGATTGGATTTCAATTATATGTGCCGCTAATACATATGCAATAACACTGTAATAATACATGTAATGACAATGTAACTACTGATGATGATCTGTTACAGTTGGATTACAATTTATGTAGCTTCCCATTTATCAGCTTTAGTTTTTATTCATGTAATTACATTGGAATACACTTGTTCAATTACATGAGTACAGAATGTGGAATTAGGTGAGGTGTAGAGAGTTCATTTTATTAAGAAACAAAAAGTCAGAATTTCACTATGTGAAGGGGTGTCTGGGGACCACTACACATACTGTATAAAAATGAGTTTCCTTCTTAAGAGCTACATAAAACATTTATAATGCATACATAACACTTCAAAGTTATATATAGACATTCATGAATTATTATGTGCACCACCATATGTTATATTGTAAAACTGCTCACGGTTGATGATTTCAAATATGTCTGTATAGAACCTGGAAACCTATGTACATCTCATGAATGTTTTACGAAGTCCCAAATAAGCAACCTTAAAGTACAACCAAAAAATGGCCTACATGCTCCTGCACAAAGCTCAGAGTGCAGGGAGCGATGGTGTGTAAGTAGTAGGGATTGGATTGGATTGGGAGTGGTGGTTAGCCATGCCTGACGGAGGCCTATTTGACCGCTCTGTGGTGTCAAGAGGCCGCCCAGAGCATCTATCATGTGACAGCACACAGCCAAAAGCTGGAGGAAGATTGATGCGCTCTCCCACGGGACTTATAAATCTCCCCGAACGCTGGAAAAATACTGAAATTACAGACAAATTATAACAACCTCCACACAATTCATCTAAACGACTTGGCCATGGATGGGCACAGATTGTTACATGTCCATTAAAGAATATAAACACATTTGAATGCAAATTAATTTGATTAATACATTTATGACACAGTTTCCAGAAAAGTATTTGCTTAAGAAGAACAAAATGAAAATTGCGAGAACACTCGAGACGCTCCACGGGGTAAATTCTGGACTACAGCTGCGTCAAAGGGCATCAGCCAATCAGCAGCAAGGAAAAATAAAAAACATTTTCGGATCGGCTACTTTCAAACCTTCCTCCTCTGAGTACAGCCGTATTTCACCATCACAAAATGCACTTTCTTTGTGCTCTCTGGACAGTACCAAAAATGTATATAGTTATATTTTATGTTACAAAATTAGTCAATTATATTTTTCTTAATAATTTAGCACTAACATGGATGAAAAATATATTGACAAAAAAGCTGTGACAGCTGGGACTTGTGGTTGTTTATGTTTGGGCATGGCGGATGAAGCAAATCTATATATTTTTTTTATTGAAAACGGATATCTGCAGTTTCCATAAACAATTATTAGTTTGGTTCTGCAAAAAAATCTGCAAGAGACTGAACCATGTAAAAGTGGAGGTTACTGTATGTATGTATATATATATATATATATATATACATACATCTTTTCCAAAACGCAATAAAAGCTAAATTACAAAAAAATAACTTTGTCATGCCATTTTGCTGTGCACTGAACCTATCCACTGCTCCATCAACATTTCATGCCAAATCGCTATATTTCCTTGTTTAAGATGTAAAGCAAGATGCCATTTCTAACCAAACCGCATGTGT
>JBBPCY010000039.1:34623543-34636535 GCA_037974405.1 Brachyalestes nurse
CGCCCAACAGAGGATATATATATATATATATATATATATATATATATAGATATATCCCCTTTTTACAACAGTAGAAAATGTATGACCAACAATCAACATAAACTGCTTTGGTTGAAAATTCTAGTGACACAGACCAGCAAATTCAAGTGGTGAAAAAAATGAGAAGCAGTGATGCAGAATTTCAGCCCAGAACCTGCAAGTCTCAGCAAAAGTCTGCTTCGACAGGGAAGACAGAGGGTGTTAAGAAAGAACAGTGCGCTTTAAAGTGGATACATAATAGTGATCAATAGTGTCATTCTGCTGCACATTTCTTAAAATGTAGCCCATTGAACATATGGCAAAGAAGTGCTGAAAACATTCTCCTAGAGGTCAGAAACTGAAAATTTGGGTACAATTATACTACAGTTGCAAGCTGAGTCCAAATACAGCCAACATCTCTAAAGTGGTCTCAGGGTTTTCTAAGTGGTCTCTGGGTTTTCCTAATGTTTGGCCTTCTATTTTACACACTTTAGAGTAAAAATGAAGACAGCAACTATGCATAAAACACATGCAGAATTATGCGGAGACCACAAAAAATCGAAATAATCTTATATTTTAGATTACTGAAAGTAGCCCAGTTTTGCATGATAAAACTATTTTTGCCAATTATTTAAAAACAAAACAGTTTGATGCAATATGCAAACACTGTCAAAGTTTCAGAATGTACCATATGTCCAAATTGCACATGTATAGTAATTAATCTGCAAGAACAGACAAATCTAAGACTTCTTTTTCAACAAGGCACAGTACAGTCAATCTGAACAAACAGAATTTACATATATCAGTTTTAAAAGGGGCAGCTGGTGGCCTAGTCGTTAGGGTGTTGCCCCTACAACCAGAAAGTAGTGGGTTCGATTCAGGGCTGGACTGGGACAAAAATTCTTCCCGGGCATTTTGAGACTGGAAGAAAATAACCATAAAATAACCATAAAAACTTTTGATGTTGGAAATAAGCTGCATGACATGCAATGTATATGTTTATTAAGGTAGCACCTTTTATCAGCTACGCTTGTAGATGTCTTATGAAAAACACATCCAGTTAGGTGTGTCTAAACATTTGACTGGTTGAGCATTCCCAGTGATGAAATTATCTGGTTTAAATATTTTGAAAATGAAATCAAAGTTGACTTGTGCATGCAAAACAAATGTCTTTTGTTTGAATTATTGCACCTTTCTTTTTTCTCATGACCTATTTGATTAGGTCAAGCAAATATGATGTAAACGCAAAATCCCTGTATGTTTAACAATCAACCAAAGACCACAAACATCAACAAGGGGTCCGGGGCACACAAAAACACGAGGAAATACAGATCAAACAAAGACTTCAGCAAAGCAGCACAAGAAGAGATAATAGTAGCAGAGTTTTAACAGGAGGTTTAACAAAGAATCCACACCACAGACTGAAACACAGAGGTTTCGCATACTGGGAAGGAGACAGGAATAAGAGACAGGTGGAAACACTAAGGAGGAGGCAGGACTAGGTCAGAGACAGGCATCAATATAACAATAAATTCACATGGCAGAAAGACACATGGCAGGGGTTAACAAAGAATGACATAGCCATGGAAACAGGGGAAAGACAGGAGGGCATTACAAAGGCCAAAATCAGAGTAAAAGATATGGTGAATGTTACAAAACCCAGACCCCAAGTGCGCAACCGTCAAGGTGCAAAAATAAACCCACCTTGGTAGTTGGCCAAGAGGACAGGACAGGGAACTGAGACAAGACAAGTGACTGAGATGGAGACTGTATAGAAAACTGGACAGATGACTGGACATAGGGCTGGACAGAGATGGACAGTTACAGGAACGGGTGGCAGCCAGTAACAAGAAACCGGGACGAGGCTGCCAGCAATGAGAAACCAGAAGACAAGGCTACCAGTGATGAGAAACTAGATGACAGAGCTACTGGTGACAAAGAAGCAGGAGATGAGGCTGCCAGTATGCAGGAACCAGTCCCAAGGTGATGAAGAGCTAGGAGACGGGACAGCTGGTCCCTCAGCTTCTTTCCTGCTTGGACCTAAGTCCCTTATCCCCCCAAAATTTTCCTCCAAGGGAGAGGGCTTCTGTATCGCCCCAAGCATGCCCCAGAGGATATTCACCAGTTCTGCTAATTCTGTTCCTACCCTTAGGTGTAGGAGCAGCTTACATTTTGTAGCAGTTCATAGCCTCCCTTCGGTCCAGCCTACTCACCTTTACCAAGCCAGACTAGGAACTCACTCTTTAGTATTCGAAAAATGGGATATGCTACATTAATTTTCGAGGTAGATTCTTCTGTAACGATTAAGTCACGGCAAACAGGATATAAACGCGAGATCCTAGAACGTTTAATAAACAAATAAAGAACAAAAACACAAACCTCAAAAAAGGGTCCGGGCTATGCAAAAATATTAATAGATATGACAAAGACATGAGCAAAGAGACACATGGCAAGGGTAAGCAAAAAATGACATAGCCATGAAACCAGGAGAAAAGACAGGACAATATAAAAGTCAAAAAAGAGGAAAAGATAGGGAGAATGTTACACCCACAGTCATCACTTTCATCACCTAATCATAAAGCTTTGAATAGAGATGGTCTAGAGATGGTTATTGCTTTCTGAAATGCTTCACATACAAGCACAGAGAAATATGATTCAAAATCCTTAACTAATAAATAAAGTAAATATTTCCTTATAAAGATCATATTGTGCTGTGATGGTACTGTGGACTTATATTACTGGGTCCAAAGACCCCATGAAGGTTCACCATTAGCTTTTTAGGTCAGTGTGAAGTAGACTGTCAGTCAGTGGCGGCTCCTGGTCAATATTTTTGGTGAAACAAACCACACTTCATCCCCGGCGAGCGCCGCTCAGCACCTCGCCATCTGCTGCCTCACATTTTGATGTATCTTCTCTCTCCTGCTCTTCCCTCAGTCTCCTCATAGTTAGTGTTAAATCACGACAAAATATAAAAAGTATTTTATTGTACATATCTTACAAACACGTAACAGTAATGTTTATTTTAACAGTACATAATTAACAATATTTCTAAATCCCAAGAAAACATATCTAACCTCTTTCTCACCTTATAAATTAATTCTACCCTCCTGGTCTTCTCGGTGAAGTTGTTAATCACTCTGTCATACCAGCAGGGATTTTTTTCCAAGGATTTCACCAGTGCTCAGCTTGGCTGGGTGGTGGGGACCGCTGCATCATGCGCCACCTACCGTTGAGGAGTGTGCATAATGAGCAGCCTAGATCCAACAGAGAAAATAGAGTTTCAGCGTGAGAAACCAGAGGTATGGCATGAAAGCGTATGAAGATAGTCAGATGCGTGTGTCTCACGCTCATCGCGTGAGAGTTGGCCCTGCTATCACAGTAGGCAGTCACTTGTTTCACGGGTGGAACTTATTTACCATTTGAGTCCACTGAAACCTCGAAAATCCACGAGCCTCTGAGAAGATTTACATTGGAATGAACGGGGCGCCAGTGAAACATGTTTCACTGAAATTCTTTGTTTCACCGCGGTTGGGGGTGGCGCTGTTTCACGTTTTTGACCAGAATATATATTGTATACAACTGTAACACTATTGAGGAGCTGAAATTAGGAGACCAACGTTATTTTACTGAGCATTTTTTTGTTTCACATCAATAAAAAAGTGATAGTTCTTTATTTTTTTGGTGAAACATTGTTTCACCTGTAGTCTTATAGACCTGGGTAGATGGATAGAGAAGAAAAAAGATAGATATGCAATCATAGACAGACAGACAGACAGACAGACAGACAGACAGACAAACTGATACATAGACCAGAGAAAGATGGGTAGACACACAGACAGGAAAGGAGAAAGAAGGAGAGAGAGAGAGAGAGTGAGAGAAATAAAGGACAGTTTGACTGGAATAACAATAGGGCTCCTGTTATTTTTCACTGATGATCTGCTTTCTCTCTGTCCCGGAAGAGAGAGTGTCCGCAGGGGAAACAGCAGTCAGGCTCTTCTGTCTAAAGCGTGTACAGGGAATAACCTCTTACCCTTCTCATGCTCCATCAAGACAATGGGCTTTTCTCCTGCTCCTACCTTTCCGCTTACCCTTTGGTTTTTTTCTCCTCATGCCTCGCTCTCCCCCGAGGAAAATGCAATTTCTTTTCTAAAGGATTAGTCCAATTGGAGGAAGATTAATTGTCAGCTCCTTTACTACCTTGGCCCCACTGTATTAGTAACATTGCTTGTTCCTTTAAATCAGAAGTTGAGAGTCAAAACCCAGGCTTTGCTCACACGTTCAGCCGCTTCCTTCCCCACCATGTCTTCCTATCTATCCATCTGCCCCCTCCCTCTCTTTTCCAATAGCCAGAGTAAACCAGCTGAACAGTGCTTTATTGCAGATCTCCGGCCCTCCATGCTCAGCTCGGCTTGATAGCGTTTCAGTCAGGATTGCGGCGGATGAGTGTGATGCGGGCTGGCAGGCATGTCATTGCCTTTCTGGACCTGGCTGAGTCTGTATCGCGCGGCTCCATGGCAGCGTTGGGCCTGTGAGATTGGGCACGGTCCGGCATGAGTCCAGCTTTCAATATGCAGTCACCCCTGGGCGCTTATTAATACGATTTGCAGACAATGATACACCAGCCTGTCAATACTGACAATGTTCCACCCGTCAATCAACCTGTCACTTATCACAGTGCGATAGAGGCCCAGCGATGTAATGACTTTCTCGTTGGCGGTGGTGCCATTTTTACTTGCCAGTGTCTGCTTTTCCTTCATAACAGTGACGCTTCTGACGTTTCTGACAGCTTTATTTACCCCGGCTGGGAGCTGAGGAGGTTTACATTAGTCCCAAAAGACTAGCCTGGTGAAACATCAATGAAAAAAATTGACAAAAACTTTGCCACACCACAGAAGCAGCCAGCTTGATGCCTGAGATTTGACAGCACTTCTGTCAATTACAATATATTACAGGATATCACAGTGTCAGAGACCGCATTAGTAAGTCTGTTTGAGATTACTCAACAACACAACAGTGTGTGTGTGTTTATTAAGATCACTAGATTTAGCATCATAGTTTGAGTTGGTAAACCTTTTGTGTTACTGAAGTCCAAACTAGTCTGACTCATACAAACTGCAGTCTACAAGATCATAATTGATCCATCCAGTGGGTTAAAATGCGTGTGTGTGTCCTACGTCTTGTCCTAATCAGCCTTTTATGTTTTAATATGTTGATGTTTTCTATATAGAAACTTCTCACAATGTGGGACAGTAAAGTATATCTTGGTTCATACATTTTGACATGGTTTGCATTATGTTGCTGAGGTAAAAACCCCCATTTCTTGTTAGTAGTATAAGCTTCACAGCTCCAGCATAAAACTAAAGATGTAAACCTTGGACAACCAACCTACAGCTATGGAAAAAAAAGAGACCACATCATTTTATTTTCTAGTTATTGCTTTTGTAACTTGTGGGAGTGTGTCAGTCTAAAATGTGCATGTGACTGTTGTGTTATACACTATTGACCACACATGATTCAAAATCCCAAACAAAAAATGTTTAGTGAAAATTAAAAAAAATAATACATATAAATAATTTATTACACCTTGGAAATGTTAAACTACACAACACTCTTACATTATTTTACAATTGCAACAATTAAAATACTGATGTTAAGAGCACAGTGTGTGCTCTGTGTTATGTAGTTTAACTGCTGGAATACAGCACATAGAAACTCTGCTCTACACACACTACTGCACTCACAACACACATGGAGGCGTTTCTTATCTTTTACACAGCTCACACTGCAATAGTTCAGAAAAGAATAGCAACCTGTGCATTTTACACATGCACAATGCTGCAAACAGAAAAAAAGGGAAAAGTGGTCTCATTGTTTTCCATTATTGTTGGCTGTATTTTGTCTGATCGACTAGGTCTTGGACAGTGTATATATTTCAGGGAAATATATTTACTGAAATTTTTACTTGACTTTTTTATTTTTTCAAAACTATGACAAGTTTTTTTTCTTTCTCCCAGCTGTGTACTTGGTGGAAACTATCCCATCATGAACACTTCAACTGAAGTGTTCATGGTAGTATAGGACTGACCCAAATGGATCCCATTAGAACACTGGAAATAATCCAAGTTCTAGCTCCTTTCCTACCTACCTCAGACAGTTGAAAAGACCATTAGAAAAGGGGCCAAAATGACTAGCAATGCATTTTCTCCTCCTGTTTTGGTTTTGTTCCAACTTCAGCAACATCTTACTTATAGCTAATAATTCCATGACTGTAGCCACTCCTTTCCGTTCATGAAGCTCTTAAATTCCTGTTACACTGTAGGATCTCAAGGGGAAGTGGAGCTTTCCAATTTGCTGTTGCTTTTGTTAGTTTGTTCATTGATTTATCCACGGGTCTCCCATGAGCACTGTCCAGTGTATTCTGCCGAAGGTGCTGAAGGTATCGCTTTAACAGCCTTTTAAAAAATGTGTTTGAACAAGCGCTGGAGCAGATGGGTTTCACTGCCCTACTTCCAGAGCTTTAAAGGGTCAAACGAGGAAAAAGCAATAACGGTGGTTTAAATAAATAATGTTTTTTATGACGTCTAATTAACACATGAACTACCAATTGAAAACAATGGAGAATCTCTTTTTGTATTTAACTTCTGACTTCTGTTAATACTGTAGAAAGAAGGCCCATATGTCTCTATCCCCAAAATCTGATACACTTTTGAATGTTTACTACTACTTTACAGCCATTTTCTATAATTATTTTTTTTAATTGTAGTTTTTGTGTTTTTTTTAATTAGAGAATTCTGATTACAATGGTTCAAAATAACTTAAAAAACCCATCTTGTTACAAAAAATTGTTTTCTCTTCTTTTGTAAAGTTACAGTTGCTTTTATTTCTACTGTGACAATGCAGTATATACAGTCTATATCATTTATACAGTCAAATTTAAAACTCCATTTTGACAACCTAGTAGAATTTATTACCACTCTTAAAAAAATTAAAAGATCAGATATGGTTGATCTACTCTTCCCATCTATACCATTATTATACTTATATTATTGTTGTTTCATTTGTTATTTTAATGACATTTGGGTACACAGATGTATAATATAAAACACACACAGATTTTATTGTTTTATTGTTAATGTGACAAATTTATAGTTCTTACTGAATTCTGTTGTTTATGTGCACCTGCTTAGAATCTCACCACACCATTCAACTATAAAGGCTGAAGCTTATTCTACAGAGTGATTGAAAAACACTGTAGCACACAGAATCAATGTAGCCATGCGCAAACACCAACTACTCTGGCGACAGACTTTAATGAAAACAAGGCAAAGCCTCTGTATGAATCGCAGACAATATGTCGGTAATACAGGGTTAACTGGAACATTTTTTCCAGTTGCTAAGGTCGGGCAAATCGCCAAACTGTCCCGTACACTAACCTACAAATGAATGCAGACGTACAAATGTGGGAACACGCTGGGGTGGCTGCTGCTAGACTGGTCATCCTAGCATATAATTGAGCCTTTGTGAAGGCTCCTGGCTTTTGCAGTCAGGTGAGGTGCGCCGAGCGAGCTGTCGGCACTTCTCACCACTCTAAGCTGTTTTGGATGTGAGCACAGTCAGGCCATTACACCAATTCAGGCCCGCAATAAAACAAGCTCATTGCAAGTGTGAAGTTCCATGCCAAAGCGGGCGCTTCGTAAAGGCCATTTAGAATAATGAATCTGGAAGCTGGGAGAAAGGCTCCCACTGCAGCTCAGGAATTAAATGTCAACTTTGGTCAGGGAAAATTGGGCGGAATTGTCCGAGAGGCGTTTGCCTCCGAAATGAGCTAATTTAGAGCTGAGAGACGTCTCTGTGCATGGCAATAAAGGAACTCGAGAGCTTTCACTTCTGCTGGGAGGAAGGAAAAAAAGAGGGGAAAGGGGAAAAAGAAAGGGAATGGGGGATGTGGATGAATGGGAAGGAGAGAATGGAAAAAGAGGGAAGAGGATGACGAGAGGGTGAAAACAGGTGGAGTATACCAATCGAAGAATAGAAGTGGTGAGAGAAGGAAAGGATGCGAGTAGAACAAGAGAGCAATACTCTTGTACTCGAGCTATAGTATCCATCTGCTGTATCTATGATACACTGTGAATATAATAGGTTTGACACCTTCCCCAGTACTTACAACAGAACAGAAAAATTGTTAACAAAACCACATTGAAAATAGAAGTCAACGTGCAGTCGCTTTGATACTTTCCCCTTGGCTTTTACTATAAAGGCAAATCAACAGGTTTCTTCTAGGTACAGGTATATTATCGCATAGTCTGTAGGACTGAAACTAGCAGAAATATTGTTCAAAAGCACATACAGTATCCTTTCAGCATTTAGCATTTTTCCAAATGTCTGTAGTCTCCCTAAGACACCATTTTATGGAAAATAAGGGGCACTGAGCCCTCCTTATTCTTCCTTAACCCACCACCAACCTATCATTGCCTTCTCCATTTTGCCAGCTTTCTCAAAAGCTATCACTGACCTTCTCCTACAATATGCATGCTACTGTTCTATAACATTGCAGATACAGGTAAAAGGTCACTGGATGACCATGACTTGAAATTGGTGGGCACATTTAGTAATGCATATTTAAAGGCTATAGTCACACATGAACACACCACACCACAGCACAATGTGTGATTCTTTCTCTGCATTAAACCCATTCACCGTGTGAAGGAGTGGGTAGTCAGCACCCAGGGAGCAGTTGCAGTAGCTTTCTCAAGGGTTCCTAAATGGTGCCACTGGCGGTCCTGAGACTCAAACCCATGGTCTGCTGATTGCAGGGGCAACTCTATAACCGCTAGACCACCAGCTGCCCGAGGGTGACTATCAGGTTGACTTTAAAATGGTTGCCCATTGTAGGTTCATGTTAAAATGGCACTTAGTTCTATAAGATCCCAGTTATGCTACAGGTCAGAAACCTTAAAGCAAGTCTATTTGAGACCTAACTCAACACGGTTTCATGTGTTTGAATGATGCTAAGTGGTAGATGTAAACTTTTCAGCTGTAAATTGAAAAGCTAATCATTTGTCACAATCATCTTAGCACTGGTGCAAAACTAAAGAATAGAAAAAGGAAAACAGACATGTCTAGGCTGCTATGTATATATGCACTGGGGGGAGCAGGAGGATTCCTGAGCAAACCATCGCTTTGAATAGTAAGAACAGCCCAGCATCCAGATTTCTGATTGGTTGCTATGTACATGATCATTCACTGGATTTATAGTCACTTTCCTTTAAGCAAAAAGTCTTGCACACACCATATCAGTATATCAAACCAGGTTGAAATATCAGAGAGTATATTTCTCTTTTTCATATTCCTTCATCAAAGTAGCAACGATGCTTGTTATGATGAACTGGCACAGGGGTCTCTATTCCTCATGTGGGTCCGGGCTCATTTGGGCGAGCGAGCGATATAGCATGCGTATGGTGTGATGGATGAGGCAGAGATGGAGTGGAGTCATGCTCAGATTATTTATCGATCAGGTATCAGAGGCATGGTGTGAGGGGGCACTAGCTTTGAAACTGACCTCCATATTACAGCCATACTGCAGTGAGGTAGGATCACACACACACACATAGTCATAGTGCAAACTAACAAGTTCATTTGATCCACACACCTTGTTTCTACACTTATTGTCCATTTTATCAGCTCTTCTGACTATCTATGTGCATGTTATGGGCACACACTGCAGTCCAGCTGTTTCCTTTCATCATTTTTTAGCCCCCTTTACCCTGTTCATCTTTGGTCAGGACCCCCGCAGGACCACGAGTGACCAGATCTAATTTGGGCGGTGGATCATTCTCAACACGGCCATGAGACTCATATAGAAGTCACATGTTACTGTGTGTGCCGCACAGAGTGGATTCACTAATTCCCTGCTTTATTAGCCACATTTAACACATTGGTTCACCATGTAGTTGCCAAGATATTGTATGTAAGTTATTGGTGGTTCATCTGATGCAGCAGTTTGTTCTAGTCATCCTCTAGTATTTCATCAATTGTCAGTTTCTCACCCCAGGACACAGATGGCTGGATATTTTTGGTTGATAGACTATTTTCAGTTCACCAGTGACACTGAGGCAGTTAAAAACTCTCCGTGAGATACACACGTGTGCGCACACATAAACATGCTCAGTTGATGTGCTCAAATGTTAAAACACCAAAACACCTTCCATTTTCTATATCAACTTCCACTGTATATAACAAGTGATCCCAAACTTTTGAGTACTAATGTATAGTTCATTAGTGTGCAATTAAAACCATTTTTTTTTCTTCCTCCGTGAGCTATTTTGGAAACAAATCTCTTGAGACCAGAAAATCGACCAAAGCCAATTTTTGGCCATCTGAATACAGGCCATTAATTGCATAATTGCACTTTATGCTGAGTTAACAAAGTCTGTATATGCTGACTCTACCTTATTTGACTGAATACAAATGTGTGGTATAATTACAGTAAATTCATATGAGAGCACACACACATGCACACCGACTCTACATTGAATTCCATTGCTTTACTGTCACTATAGTGTTATAGTATTTAGTTATATTAAAGCTGAGAGCACTAACACAAACACATGACCCTCAAAATCCTATTAATTTATTTTACTGAGTGCATGGAATAGCTAAGTTGGATTATTATATACAGTAATTAATCTTCGCCAAGGCTGTTCAGGCCCATTGTTGAGGCCCATCATAATAAATACTCTCCCATTCACTAATGCCTGAAGAAATGGCACTTAAACAAAGAAATGTGACCCTGTTTCGCTGCCCTGCTCCACATGTAGCAATATGCTACATACTGACACTGTATATATCTGGGGTAGGTGTCAGGGTTGCAGCTTATTTAACAGCATGAAATCCATAATGTTTATTAGCGGCCTTGACTGAGCCATCATTCTTGTTTATTCGTCGTAAAGTGAGTTTAACTGCCAGCACTGGAGCCACAATATTGAAACGAGTCATCCTTAACACCACAATGTCAAAATTATTTTCGAGATTCAGTGCTTGGCTAATAGCGGATGGAGAGTGCCCTATAAAACTGACCGCTCTGAACGGAGGTGAGTGAAAAGTCACTGCCAGCCATTATTATAATGAATTGATTTGTTGTTGTTTTCTAGGCTGCTCTCTCAGTCCGTGCCGAGAGCTCTCCGTACACTTTCGGCTGGAGCTCATTTACAACTTCTTTTCGGTTCCACGCGGTTCGAATGCGGATCGTCACGTCTGACCTGTTCCAATCACGCAGGTGGGAGATTACTATGAAGATTGAGCTTTTTCATTAGGGCCAAAGCAGGCCATGCATCGCTGGCGCAGACAGCTGGAACAGACGTGACTGCGCGTCGTGATAGCAGGCAAAGTAACATTATGCGGAATTCGAGTGGTCCCTGATTACCTGGAATTTCCTTATTACTGACATTTCCTTTGTACTGAAATGACCTATTTTGTAAATTCATACAAAAGTGGGGGGGTAATTTGTTTATGCATCTCAAAAATTGTTTTTTTTTTTCCATTGCTCCTGCACTGTTTGGATTCTGCACTTTTTCACAGTGTCGGCCAAGCTGCTCCCCTGTTCGAGATGAATAAACACCATTGTGAACACACAAATAATCTCATGTTTATTTGATGTTGCAGTCACGCTTTCTCAGCTCAAATGTATGAGTAAACAGTATTTAAAAAGTTTTGGAAAGTTTTAAAAAGTGTTTTTGGATGTGGCCATATTCATCAAAAAAATGTTGAAAATCTTTCCTTACCACCGCCATCACACTTCTCCCACACAATAATCTGTACAATAACATGATGTTACTCTGTTGCGCAGTTTCTTACTGGGTTTAAATCACTAACATTATGTGTATCACTATGTGCATTACTATCTTAATATTGTTTACAATAGTCTACCATATGGAATATCATGCAATGTTCTTATTGGCTGATATTGCATATAATAAGATATTACACATAATAACATTATCATTATGTGCAATATCTTATTAAGTGAAATAGTCTTACCATGTGCAAGCTCATGTGAAGTTTTCTATATGAGCGCAAAATCATTACATAATGTGAAATATCTTATTATTATTATGTGCAATTGTCTAACCACTACAATAACACTACTTATGTAAATATTACTTACATCCTGCTGATCTCTATTATGAGCAACCACCATTTGTGTTCCAGTATTTCACTTAAATGTAAGTTATTTATCTATAGTATTACACGCCTGCACAGTGAATTTTTTCTATACATTTTTATTGAATTTATTTAGACTTTACATTTTCTATTATTCTTGTCTCTGTGTCTCTGTGCAGTCGTAACATTTCAAGTTCCTCCGAGATCAATAAAGTTTTCTTATTCTGATAGAATACGCTGCAGTATCTAAGTGGAGTCATTAATGGGAAGAAGAATGTTCTCAATCAAGCCATGTGGTTCAGAACACTGTAGAAGAAACCAAATAAATAAATCATAAAAAATAAAGCTATTATTAGTGGAGAGTGGGGTAAGTTGGAGTTCGTTCCCATATTCCAAAACAATCTAAAAAAAGATTGCACAGTCAACATTAGAATGGTTTCCCGTTTTACCTGCACTGAGTCAAGGCATCAAAAGGTCACAGTCCAAACAAAAAAAACATCCTGAACATATTCATTATAATGTATGATGGTCAGGTTACTTTTTTCCAGTTTGACATTATATTGTAGTGCTTTCTTGTCCCAGTCCCACAACATTTTTTGGGGCTTTATAACACATGCGTAATCACTGAATAATCTAAAAACAACTAACCAGTGGTCACAGAATGAAACAGGGCGTAAAAAAGTAAATTGCTTTAAACTAAATAGATGGACATTTGATCCATTTATAAGGTATACAGTTGTGGCCAAAATTATTGGCACCCCTGGAATTTTTCCTGAAAATGCACCATTTCTCCCAGAAGGCTATTGCAATTACAA
>JBBPCY010000039.1:34653803-34665916 GCA_037974405.1 Brachyalestes nurse
CCTCATGTGTTTCCAATCAAGTGATGATGCGTCAGAACATTAAAGGGTAACTGTTCTAAAAACTGAGATCAACCTCTATTTCTCATCTTAGTCACACACACATACCACATCTTCATACCCCCTGTAGGTTGACTGGCAAAATACATGCTAGCGGAACGACCAGACCTGCACCAAACTGAATAGTTTCCCTTTTTTCTGTTGGCATTTTTCCTGTCTAGTATCTGATGTGTGTGTGTGTGTTTGTGTGTGTTGTGCTACAGATTGAAGCCATGGCATTTAGTGAGCGGCTGCGTCTGCAGACTACAAACAAGCCGCGGTAATTGTTGTGCATTCATGTGGATGCGGCGTCGTACGAGGTTACCTAGGAGATGATACAGTCGCTTGCCTAGCGACAGATGTTCAACGACATTCAGGAGCCAGTCGCCAAGGACGTCGGATCTGACGGGCGAGCCTGCCAGGAGCAGCCATTATTGGGTTTGCTGTCGCGGAGACCTTGAAATCTGGAGATAACCAGCAGAAATCATTAAGCAAACAATGTCTGAATGCCTGAGCATGCTCAGCCGTGCTGTTTGAATCAGACCCTTAGCACCAGCCCATTCAAACGCAGGGTAGGCATTGTAATGGAGGGAACAATGGTTGTTCAGCTGACACAGTTGGTCAGAGGATTATATGGGGAGGGATGTTGCTCAGCTTCTTTTCAGGAACTGTTCAGGGTTCTGGTTGCCTGGGGCATAGCCTCGATTTCCAGACAAAAACAGAAACAGAGCTACAGCCATGTAACCGGCTCACTCAGGTAGGAAAAGGTGAGTTTCCAGTGCAAGCCAGCCATTCTCTTGTAGGGAATCAAACTAATATTGACAAGTGATGTTACAGGATTTACCTGTCTTCCTCCTGCAAACTACAGCATTAAGTACTATTTACACCAAAATGCACTCACATAAAACAACACAACTTAGGACACTATGCCATATTACACCAGATCCTGTGATCATAGTGCCAATATCCATGGTTTTGTATGACCTCCAGTGTATTATTGTGATTAATCATAGTTTATGATTGGCTTTAGATTTTGAAACAACGATGAAGCAAAACATGATAAACAATAAGATTCATTTGCATTTTTTAATATATCTATATTTTTGTAGTTGGCTGATGGCAAGAAATATGAAGATCACTGGAACTAGGAAACATTCACTAATTTGAAGCATTCTAAATTACAGTCTGAAATTCTCTCATTCATACATTCCCAATTGTCCCATTTAAATGTCCTCTCCACCATGAGCTGCAACTGGACAAGTCTGAGAGTTGTTATACATCTCACAGTATGTGACATTTATTCCCTGTGACCTGTTTGTCAGCCTAGCAGAGTGGACACTAATGGCTGCAGCCAAAGCTCACAAAAACATAAGAAGTCACATGCTGACCTAGAGTTACAGAAGCTTTGTGATTGTTGTTAGCATGCTAAAAGAAGGAGCTCCCTCCTGGCTCCATGCTGAAGTGGCCATTAACACGAATTGTCATGAAGTTTGTCCTCTAATTTTCCAGTCACAAATGTTCTTAGTCACATTTGTAATTACTGTGTGTCAAGCAGTCAATCGCCAACAATTTTGAAAATCCTTGAAAATATGGGGGTGTCTTGCAATGTAGCATTGACCTAAACTTTGATGTGCATTGTGTGTTGCAATGCTGTTCACGCTGTTGGGTTTGCAGCAACCAGTAAGCTGTATTGTTTAATGTGAAGGGCAAACCCCCACCCTAGGACCACTACTGCTTTCATTCAGGGCAATGGTGGACCAGGCCAGCCACAGAAACAATTTCTATATATTTTGTATATTAACCATGTGAGAGCAACAAAGCCTTGATTCATAAATCATAATCCTTAGCTATAAGCAATCTAACTTCATTTCATTTATCCTTTTCTTCATTATCCAAGCCACGTATCCTCAGCCAGCGCCATGGAGGGTGCCGGAGCGTATCCCAGCAGTCATAAGGCCTGGACAGATTGCCAGTCTATCGCAGGACAGACACACAGACAAACACGTCAGCTTAATTTAAGATAGTCTTACTTTAAAAATGTGGATCTTGGGTAAGCTCAATTTTATCATTTTCTTTAAGCTGAGACCAAAGTGCTTTCGCTCAACCCACAAATTCAGCTCCCCCAGAAGCAAAGCTTCTCAAGAAGCTGATTAGTCAGCAAGATGGAAACTTGAAAATTTTTGTCAGTGTGTGAGAAACAGTAGTCGACAGGCATTATCCATTTCTAACACCCAACACCATTGCTCTTTTAGAGAAAACTGCCAACCCTGTTCTGCAGATTCATTCCCACAGTGTATCAAGGTCTTTACCTGATTTTGCTCTGTTCCTGCCTTTTTTTTTACACAGTTAGCAGAAAATGCACACTATATCTGCTGTATGCCATAGACCTCCAGTCAGCAGAATCCAAGAATAAGCCTGGACTCAAACGTTGCCCTAGGACTAGTGCGGTATTAAAGGCAGCGGCGTCCTCTAATTCCTCAATCACAAATGTCTTCAGTCACATCAATATTTACTGTGTGTAAACCAGTCGATACTGCGCCATCAGCAACACTTTATTGTCTCTCTTTATGTCTCGGCTTAATATGTTTTGACTGTTTTATTGTGTGGATGGCGGCGTGCCCGTACACATTATAATTAACTATGAAAAGACTGCGCTGACATTGTGACGGTGCGGCGAGAACTCTGTGAAAGGCAAACACGCAGACTGCTTCAAGTCTCAACAAAGCCAGCGATTCACAAGAGTCCGCCTAACATGAATGCTACGGTCAAGGACAGGTTGAATAATAAGGGGACACTGACAGTTCTGGACTGCTCCATATTTCTCTCATGCAAATCCCTCCGTCCTGGCTGGCGGATCGAACGACAAATTGGAGGAAAGAAAGTGAACAATGCGTACGTCCAGCTCCGGTTGTTGTGAGCTGTCAACAGGCACAATGGAGTTTTCAGATCAGCTGAATGGAGCTCTGTTGTGTACAGTACACCATCAGCTCAGGTTAACAGCCTGTCGTTGCCTTGCAGTTGGAGGCACTGATAGGCCTTGGCAGGGCATGGCATAAGGGATGTGGAGGAGTATTACATCAATGCTATCAATGCTATCATATCTGAAGATACTCTGCATCATGCGGAGGAAGCTCTACGGTTAGCGGTCGATAGGGGTTTGCTGAAACAGCTTTGATGAGCCAGGTCAGGATCGGTAATTATATGTGTGGGCCAAAGTTTATAAATGTTTCATGCGAGAAGAGCAGAAGCATCGGGAATATTTTAGGATATTGCTGAGGATTTATGGGAGGAGAGGGTCCACATTACAAGCATGCATTCTATTGGGGCTCAGTCCCGGTTCTGCAGATTCCGTGCACATTTTGGAAATTGCCCTTCGCTTCAGAAGAACCATTGCTGCAGTGTCCTGGGAAGTATCTTCAGCCTAGTGGTATGTACTGATTCATAGCTCAGTGAACCATACGTGCTTGGGAATTCTCAATATCTCAGACTTTGTTTGGAAGCCTAGCGGCACGGCTACAAAATGAGCTCTTATTTTATTTGGAAACAGAAAAGGGTCATCGGACATGGAGTGGGAGAAGTAAGAGAGTAAGAAAATGAGAGATAGGAAGAGGGAAGGAGGGAGGGATCGAGGGGTTTAGTTGGAGAAAGAAATATGAGTGAGGAGTGAAAGATGGAAAGAAAGCTATAGTTGTGACAAGCCAGATTGAGGAAGCCTGGAGAATGGGGTTAGTGGGGCAGAAGGATAGACAGTGCCCTCTTGTGGTCACTCCAGTTCCTCAGCATCATCAACCTCATTGATTCCCACATTTGAGGTAATGCTTATTTCCTGACAGAAGATTGAATTTGAACCAGCCGAACGGTTGACTCTGTGAGTGACTAGGCTCATATGCACTTCTAAATTAATTTTACATAGTTTACTTAGAATTAGATGTTAATAGAAGGTTACATTTCTGAAAGACTATCCAGTATTGGCAGCATCAGGAGAATCCTAAAACTTGTCAGAGACTATTTAAATTCTGGACTGCCCAGGAGAGGAGCAGATGAAGGGAGGAGGAGGTGGAGGAGGAGGAGGAGACAGGGATGGATGGAGGGAAAGAGGGAAAGCAGAAAGGAAATTACATACACCTTTTCTTCGAAAAACACGGACTGGAGAAAGGGTTGAGGAGTTCCACCAGGGTGACCTTGTCCACATGAGGGAGTCAAGCAGGGGTGCCTCATGACTGAAATTGCTCCATGTGAGTGAGTGAGAGAGAGAAAAGAGAGAGAGAGAAAGAAAAAAAAACATGATGGATTCGAAATGGTTTGCTTGAGATTGGGTCCTGTGCAGGAAAATGATTGTTTTATTGCAGTGTGCACATACAAGCAGGGGAGTTTAGGGGAGAAAATAAAAATAAAGGGCGTCCGAGGCAATACTTCAAGCAGGGCCCCTGCTGCCTGGATTTTTTTCTTAAATGTGAGGCCAGGCGCCGAACACAGTTTGCTCAAACACAAACACACCCCGAGAAATACGCATACCCACAGACCTTTTTTATTTTAAACAGAAGCTGTGTGTAGTTTTCATACATGACTAATGTTTAAACACACATCAGTAACTACAAATATTATTAAACAATATATTACACATTATGTTGACAAAATGTTTTTAAAATCCCATAAATGTTAATTAAAAAATGTTGGCACCCCTGGTCAAAATGTTTCTTTTCTACATTAAAAAGTATAATTTACAGGATTTCTGTACATTTTAACGCAGTAATACAGAATAAATCATATTCTGTTCAAACACTGAAAAAACAGGGGGACTAGTGTGTCGTCTCCATCAATGATGAGACCGACTATTGCATATATGTATAATATAATAATTATATGAAAATGATGAGTGCAAAAAGTACATTCCAAGCTTTTGAATGTAGGAATGCACACACACACACATACATACCACACAAACACACACACACACACACACACACACACACACAGACCCTGTCTACACTTGCTATCAACATCCATTCAGAGAGATCTGAGTGGACATGGGTGTAGACATGGGGGGTGGCACCAGTAAAACACATTCAGTCAAAGGAGGGATGTGGAAAAATGACACAGAATCTTCGACTACCATTTAAAATGTTTAATGATAATACATTTTTAGTATTCATTAGCATAAACTCGGTTATTAACAGTTACAGTGCTTCTCTGCCCCCCTAATATCTTTTCTTCTGCAATGCACATCTTCAAGTGACCAAACTTGGTAAAGCTGATGCACGTCCATTCAGATTTGGCGGGAAGCCTGCTTTCACTAGACTGTGCGCTGTGCTCTTTTACTATAATAAGCACCATTATTAAGTTCAGCTGCAGCTTTACCCATCTCATTATTTTCCATTTTGGCTCCAGTGGTGAACTTTGACAGCATTTGGGATGGACAGTGACCAGAACAACTTATTTGTTGTTGCAGAGAAGAAATCAAAGCTCCAACAGCAGAGTTTAACGTCAACTTTGATCAGTTGCTGTAATTTCCTAATGCTTACAAAGTACTTGGAAAAGTCAAGGGACAGCAAAGTGAATGAAGTGAGTGCTTTGCTGTAGTTTTGTCTGTTGTAAAGTCATGAGCAGGTCATATAGTGGAAAATGGGGAAATCGATTCAATGAAACATCTGTTTCTGGTTGCCATGGCAACCCTGTTCGCTTAAAACCCCTGCTGATTTCACACTGTTAAATAGCATTATAGTAACATGATTATTTTCAGACTGTTCTATGCAGTTTCATTACAATGGGATTTCTTAAGTTCAGGTGTTCAGGTGTTTCAGCTGAACACATTGCTAACAGGTGTAATAAATCAAGGGAAGCCACCTTTGCTACAAGGCAGTTAATGAAATATCTGCCCTGCTACATCTGCCCTGGTCAACTGTAAGTGCTGTTATTGGGCAATAGAACAACAGCAACAACAGCTCAGCCACAAAGCAGTAACCCCCACAACTTGAAGCACATGGCACATAAAAATCAAATATCTTCTGTTGCTTCACTACATTACAGTGTTCCAAACTGCCTCTGGAAGCAACATCAGATCAGGAAATGTGCTTCCTAAAATGGGTTTCCAACCAATCAAGGTAATGCAGATGCCCTGAGAATACTACCAACCAAAATGCATTGTGCCAAACGCAAAATTGGTGAAGAAGATTTTTGGCTCGCCTCTTTAGTTCCACTGAAGGGTAATGTTAATGCTAAAGCTTACAAAGACATTTTAGACAATTACATGCTTTGAACTCAGGTATGTACCTGTTGTAGCATGTCTGAGCCCCTGTTCCTTTTGGATACATTTAAACATCATCCATCAGTGCCTCAATGCATCACTGTCTAGCCTCACAAATATTCTTTTGATGGAATGAACACAAATTCCCCCAGACACACTCCAAAATGTTCTGGTAAGCCCTATCAAAGGAGTGGAAGCTGCCACAGCTAAAAAGGGAAAATATTTTAATGCTCATTGGAACATCTACTTGCAGATGTAGGTGTGATGGCCATATAGTCTAACAGGGCAACACTGTCTACTTATGACTGGATCGCCAAGGATGAAAACGGGGCCTTAGACACTAGACACCCCCCCTAAACAACCCCAGATAGTTTTTTTAAGAGGATACTATATGTATAGTTACCACAGCTCAGGCTAAGGGAGCAGAGCGGGTCTCAGTGCTCATGTGCAATTGATCAGCTGGGCTATCTTAGGGGGCTGGCTGCACTCTCTCGGGTTACCATGTCCCCTCCTTGCGCTCCCTCACACACATTTCAAGAGCCCCGTAATCACCGCCTTTATTGTCTACTCTCCCGTCCTCCTGCATCCAGCCTCACCCCCTTCCGAGCCCTCACCCCAATTTCCCGCCATCATTTCTACCTGAACAATACCCCCTAAATACCATAATCACACACACACACACACACACACACACACACACACACGAACACCTACAGACAGATGACCCATACTGGGCAATGGAACTTAAAGGTGCCAAGACTGAGAAACAGGCTCTGCCCCACTGAGCTAAAAGATATAGCTGCAGAACTCCATGAGCACACCAAGGACTGGATACCTACAGACAAGGAGAAATTACAGCCTGGCTTGGCCACAAATTGACCAGTGAGGCAATAAGAAGATGGAAAAAGAGCCGCATGCAGTGCCAGCCACTTTGAAAGACAGATTTGACAGGCCAGAATGAACTAATAGAGGGTCATAACATCAGGCAGAGGAGAGGAGATAACTGTTTTTCTGACACTCTGCTATCAATGTCTTAGTCTAGAGATATGTATTACATTACTGTCTGAACTCCCCTGAATTCCAGACTTGTTTTTCAGACAGTAATCATAACTTTTTTTAGTTATTACTATCTATCTATTATTTGGACATTACTGTGAAAATATATGCAAGTTATGCAGTTATGAGAGAGGGGCCCACTAGTTTGGTCTTCCCAATCATGACCAAGCTGAGGGATTCCAAGCCATATGAGGCACAACTGAAACTTCTTGAATTGCCTTTAACAAAATGCCAGTGGACATCTCAACATACACTATATGAACAAATGTACTGGAACACACCTATTTTTCAGGGTAAGGCTCCTTACTTTTAGTGAAGGACAATCTTAATGCATCTGCATATCAAGACATTTTGGACAACGCCATGCTTCCAACTTTGTGGACAGAGTTTGGGGAAGAACCTTTTCTATTCCAGCATGACTTTGCCCCAGTGCACAAAGCGAGCTCCATAAAGCTGGATGAGTTCGGTGTGGAAGAACTTGACTGGCCCACACAGAGCCCTGACTTTAACTCCATCCAACACCTTTGGGATGAACTGGAACGGAGTTTGTGAGCCAGACCTCCTCATCCAACATCAGTGTCTGACCTCATAAATGCTCTACAGAATGAATGGGCACAAATTTCCACAGAAACTCCAAACTCTTGTGGAAAGCCTTCCATCGAAGAGTGGAAACTGCTATAGTTGCAAATGGGGACCAGCTCCATATTAAAGTCTATGGTCAGGCATCTCATTACTTTTGTCCATATAGTGTATGTTCTTTATGTTCTTTTGTGTCTGCCAGGTTTAACAAGGGCACACTAACGTACTCCACAGAAACTTAGTTTTCATGTCTTCCAAGAAGAGCAGAAGCTGTTATAGCTGCAAAGAGGGACCAACTCCATATACAAGTTTTTTTATTTGAACGCAATGTCATTAAAGTCCTTGTTGTAATGGTCAGGTGTCCCAATACTTTTCCATATAGGGCACATTTGATTCAGGTTACATGACAATTTTATATGTAATACACAGGTATCACAGCAGGGCAATGTGACCATTACTGTGATTAATTCTGTGATGATCGGTCTTTCAGAGAATATTGTAATATTGTCAGTACTTAAAGACCATATTTACCCATTCCATATTTCTTTTAGTCTGTCAAAATAGCAAAACCACAGCAAAAATATAAAGGATGTACATAGACACAAATGTAGGAATGTTTGAAAATTTAGTATCTGCATAGCATCTGCAAAACTACATTTGTGTTTCAAGGCATATACACGATAAGACACCTAGCGGGGTAATGAAGTACCTTTCACCCACTGGCCTTCCTCCACCTACAGCTCTAACCACAACCCTACGGAGCTAAAACATAGTTTCACAGTCAGTTTAAAAAACAGACAGGGAATCTCCCACAAGACAATAACAGTTCTTGAGAGGTGAACAGGCCTATAAAACACACACTGAACTTACACATCACTGCTATACCAGCCATTAATATTCGCTTAACTTCTAAAGCAACCATACTAGCCAAACACAATTTAGATCTCTTTCATTCAGATTCTGCTGGGCACTTTATACCTCTTAAACACCAACAAAAGAAAGTAAAGATATAAAAGAAAGAAAATATAGCACTTATCAGCTCACTTTGCATGTATGGTGCTCATTATTGACTCTGAGATAAAAATCTTCTGATCCACACAGTCTCACTTAACCAACAGGTATGCACACACTTCCACACACATCCACACCCACCCTCACATAGAACTCCTCTCAACCTCATCTGTCAGCTGCCTCTGCAGCACACCATCTGTTAGCACAAACAATAATTTCAGCACGTTCCTCTGTACTTAGAAAAGAGCAGAAGTGCTGTTTACTCAAAAGTCGCTTGTAGCAGAAATCAGTGGAAAGAAGAAGAATAAACATTTGAAATTTGTGGCGTAACACTCAAATACTAAAAGCCATAGAATGACAGAGATTCAGCAAAGCTGTTCTTATGAACGTTTATCCAAATGATTACCCAAAAAGCAGTTCCATTTTCTTCCGTTTTGAGTAAGATTGTACGCCCTCCCTGAGCAATCAGACAGGAGCCTGTGGAAACTCCGCCCACGCCACTACACTGGTTACTAAGTGCCACAAATTGTTCAGTCTGGGAAACTAGTCCCCTCGCTGAAAGAATGTACCAAAACATACTTTTATATGAACATTTACTGACATAATTCAGCAGCAGCTCATTTGGTGCAATAAAACACTGAAATGACTGTGCATGTTAATAAGATGCAATGCAGATGGGGCTAGACATGGGATGATAACCGGTTTCAAGGTTTACCGCGGTTTGAAAAAGTCACGATTTCAAAACCGCAAAAAAAATTATACCATTCCTACGATATGTGCATTGTTTGTGTCGCCAAAGGCCTCGTTTATGTAGCGGTGCGCTAAAGGAACAGACTGATTTATTTACTGTTACTTTTGTAAATGTGTTCTGAGGAACTAATGCCCCACCACTCCACAGAATTTTCAACCAATCAGGACTGTGAGGATGGCACGCTAGCCAATGGGAGCGGGGAAGTGGGCGGGACCTAGACTCAGCAGAAGATGGCAGCATCCAGAGAACAGTCTCACTGCTGAAGCACACCAGAGAGAAACAGTAGTTTATCGGTTTGTTATAACGTCTATTAATCCTAAAGTTAGTGTCGGAGTTGTTTCCGTTTTGCGGAAGAAGAACAGTCACGGTGGATGCTTGAGAAGGATGCTCCTGTTTTGTTGTTGTCCGGCTCGCGGTCAGCCATGACAATGTATAAAAGAAAAGCACTCGCATTATCTCTGTTAGCACGAATAAAGGGTGCATGGGACCCTTTTATCCAGAGAGCAGCTTGGGGAATTCAATCTAGTAAAGGAGCTCCGCTGTCACAGATTGGGAAATTCAGGCTCGTAAAGGAGCTCCGCTGTCACAGCGACCGGTTCCAAGTGTTCTTTTGGCTCATCATGGAGCAGTTTGACAGCCTGCTAAGTAGAGTGGGACCTAGCATCACGAAGATCCAGACAAATTACCGAGAGCCAATTTCTCCAACGTAGCATCTGGCAGTTTGCTTGAGGTAGGCATTGAAAAACTTCAGCCTGTGAGAAGTGGGCGCCAACAACTCCACCCAAGAGGCCATAGCTGTGTGGGAGGCCTTGAATAGCTAACGTTACTTCTCCTTAGCCGCTGGAGGGGTGCCATGGCAGTACACTACAGCCTGACATGCAACCCCCACCTGCTGCTGCTGCTCGGCCTCTTCACAATAAAACAAAGGCTCTTTTAAGAGCCACTTACTTACTCCTATAAAGGGCTGATCAAGAAGACTATCTTTTGTGTTCATAAATAAGGAACTTCATCCCTACTGTATGTAATCTCATTTTGATCTCAACTAAGTTGGTAAAAATCACTTCAGAAGAATGGAACACTTATTGTCTGCTACATCATCTTTAAATATTAACAACAATAATAATGTTGTTGCTGATGCACATTACAATTGAATATATCAAAATATATACAAAAACTGAACTAATTTCTTTCAACAATGAACATTAACATCAATCATGACAATGAATAAAAATAACAATGATAAAAGTAGCTATCACATGCTATTTCAGTCATATATACGGCCAACAATAAACAACAAAACACGGGGCATGCCTATATCATGAGAAATCTTTCTCCCCACGTCCCGGTAAGAGGAGAATGTTGTAGATCTCTGAACACTAAAATCAGTTTTTCCTCCATACCCGCTTTGTGCATGTGTGTTTCGAAGGGGCAGACCAAACACTAGCCTGCTTCAATGCTTTGATTCTATTGGTCGCGCGAAAAAGCGTCACGGAGCGCAGCGATCAAAGTTCAACAAATTTCAACTTTGACCGCAGCCGCCAAGTTCTCACAAACATTCTTAGATGTCCCAGACGTCTTACACCGGCCCATGCCTCCTCTGCACCACTCTCTTCAACCACCCACCCACCCACACCACTCCACCCTGCACCACTCTCTTCTCCACCCACCCACACCACTCCACCCTGCACCACTCTCTTCTCCACCCACCCACACCACTCCACTCTGTATCACTCTCTTCTCCACCCACCCACACCACTCCACCCTGCACCACACTCTTCTCCACCCACACCACTCCACCCAGCACCACTTTCTTCTCCACCCACACCACTCTCTTCTCTACCCACATTACTCCACCCTGCCACCACGGTTCTCCACCCACACTGCAGCACACCACCCTGCACCACTCATCCACACTACTTCACCCTGCACCACTCTTCTCCACCCACCCCCACCACACCAACCTGCCCACACTCTCCTCTCCACCCACACCTATCCACCCTGCCTGCACTCTCCTCTCTACCCACACCACTCCACCCGGCCCGCACTCTCTTCTCCACCCACACCACTCTCCCCCAATCCTCCTCTCCTACTCTCCCTCACTCCTCCTCTCCTCATCTCCTACATATACTTAGATTCTGAGAGTAAGAGATCACATTTTGTTAATCATAAAGGTGGAGACTGATTAGCATAGCTAGTTAGCATATCCTGACAACCCAGTTGTGAAGGTTTCATTTGGGGAAGCATCCAGCTGCACCATGTAATGTGTTTATTATTCCTGTGCAGGCTGGAAGGCTGCTGTGGATACAAGGATTCCTGGGAAGCTGTTAAATTAGTTCTACAATCAGAAAGTTCCTCCCTCAAAGAGCTGGACCTCAGTAACAATGACCTGCAGGATTCAGGAGTGGAGCTGCTCTCTGCTGGACTGAAGAGTTCACA
>JBBPCY010000039.1:34688331-34699213 GCA_037974405.1 Brachyalestes nurse
AGAGAGAGAGAGAGAGAGAGAGAGAGAGAGAGAGAGAGAGAGAGAGAGGAAAAGACAAAAGAAGAGAATGGACAGAAAATAGGAAAGAAGAGAATAAAAGAGAAGAGAAGAGAATAAAAGAGAAGAGAAGAGAAAGAAGAGAAGACAAGAAAAGAGAAGAGAAGACATAAATGCAATGAAAAATAGTCTGAAGGGATGAAGGAAGAGAGAGAGGGAGAGAAGAGACAAAAGGAGAGCATGAACAAAGAATGGGTAAGAGAAGAGAAGAAGAAATACATATAGAAAAGAAACGAGAATACATGGCAACAGATGTAGAGTTTGTATGAGGAGAGAGTAAGAGAGAGAGAGACACAAAAGAAAGACAGGAGGAGAGAATGGTCAGAATGTGATCGGAAAGAGTCTTTTCATGAATAAATCAAATGAGGAGGGCATAGAGATTAAAATGGACAGAAAAGAAGAGAGACAGGTGAATGCAAAAACTGAGGGAAAGAGTAAAAATTAATGGCACTTGAGTGGAAGACTGAAGGCGACTGAAAGGAAATAGGCAAGTGCATAAAAATAAAAATAGAAAGCGAGAAAAAGACGGGGAAGGAAAGAACGAAAGAAAGTGTCAAAGAATCTGCCTCCTCCACTTTCATCGACTACTCCGGGGAATAGCAATGCTGTCTGCAAAGCCTGAATGCGCCGCTCTCCCCCTCTCCCCCATTTCCTTTCCTCCGCTTTCGCCGCTCACCTAGGGATTCCATCCGACTCATTACTGCACCTCACAGCCCTGGCCATCGCCACGGCAACACGGTCAGATCTGTGATTATGGGATGTGTGGCATGCTAGGGCTTCCTGACGTTCTTTACCCAGCTCCCAGCAGGGGGCAGCGCTACAACAACACAGGACCCTTTAATTGCTTCAGCGCAGGGCGAAAAAGAACTGGCTGAATAAGTGGAATCAGGTGGTTGATTACAGAGTCTGAGACATTAATTTACAGGACAACATTTGGATTCGGAAACGGAGGCGGGTGCCGTCCAATGCGAGCGCCTATTATGAAGCTGATGAGGTGCCTGATCAGGTCTGCCAAAATAGCAACAAATGTAGGAGCCACCTGGGTATTAGTAAATTTAAACCCAGAGCACGTTGATACTGCATCTTCCAGTAATCACCAACAAACCCAAAACACTGGGTTGCTTTGCCATACTCATTATTCAGAGGTCATCTTCTTAAACCAGATGTTCTTTGGAGACAGTTGGGTCAGTGTTCACTTGCTTAAGACTGAGAACTATGTTCTATGCCAGTGTTTCTTAATATTGCTCTTGGGGAGCTCTTGTCCCACACTTCTTCGATTGTTCCCTGCCTCAGCACACTTAATCCAGCTGACCAGTTCATTATCAAGGCCTTCAGGAGCTGGATCAGGTATCTTCGGGCAGGATAAAATGGGTCCCTGGGAGCAGAATTCAGAAATCCTGTTCTAGGATAGGGTGGTCAGCATTGCTCTGGGAGATCAGCTGTCCCACAATGTTTAATTCCAGCCCTACTTCTGAAGATCTCCTGACCTACAGAATTTGAACCAAATCCTAAGGTAATAACTAAAATAGAAAAGTAGACAAATGGACATGCTTGCAAGCACCACACAAGTTCAAGGCAAAATTGCACAAAATATGGTGATTTCTGATAGGCTGCCATCTGCTAAAAAAAACAGTCAGGTTTTAGAAAAGTGAGACAGTAACACCCACTTTCAGAACTGAAGGTAACGAGTAACGAGAACCTTGACAGAAATGGGGATACAGGAAACATGAATAGATCAATGTACTCTGAGGTAGTAGAGGAGAATTTCATCCAGTTGGCTAAGAAAATCAATCTGGGGAGAAGGTGGACATTTCAAAAAATGACCCTAAGTATACAACCAAAATAATTCAAGACTGTTTTTTTAAAAAGGCGAAGGCCTAGCCAATCTCCTGAGTTGAATCCCACTGAAAATTTATAGAGGATTTTATAGTAGTGAGTCCATCAGAGGGACCCTTGTAACTGTTTAGAACAGAAGACGGTTTGCCAAGGGAAATGGGCAAAAATTGAAAAACGAAGCTCAAAACCCTAGACATCTTAAAACTGTAACTGCATATATATATATATATATATATAAAATTGTTGCAGACCAAGTGCAATGGTATTCCATTTACATTTACTGCATTTAGCAGACCTCTTGGTCCAGAGGCAAGTATCCTACCCACCTAGGCCATTCCCTAATGGCAGTAGCATCTTTCAGTAGGATAGAATCTGCCACACTGCAAACATTTTTCAGATATGGTCTGGGGGAACATGACAAAGAGTTCAAGGTATTGATTTGGACTCCCCAGATCCGTCTGATTAAGCATGTGCGGGACGTGCCGAACAAAGTTCTGATCCGTGTCAGAAAGCAGCCCTTCAGAGGTCTTGAGGAGTTCATGCTTTAGTCATAGCTTTACCTCTTGCCACTTAAAGTTGCACAGGACTTTTTGGAATCATTTTATTACCTGCATCTTTATTTATTGCATGTTTTTGTTCATATATGAGTTTTTGTTTATATATAAGTAGCAGAGTACATACAGATTTTAGTAAACACTGGTGTTATCTGAGAACCATACAAGGAGCATAATCTGACCTACCTGGTGATTTTCCAATCAAACCTATTATATTTAAGGCTCTCGAAGCTGGAGAAAGAAGTGTTGCTGTGTCTTTAAATGTGCTCTGGTGAGTCATAGTGTCATCGCCATTCAGATCAATACTGACCCCTCTCTTCTGGACCTCTCTTCTGGAGAGATGGATACCTGTCACTATGACAACAGCACTCACACAAACACTGCATTGAGAGGTCAAGATCCTGGAGAAATGCTGTATAAATCCAGGTAATCCAGAGAAGAACAGATATGGAAGAAAGAGAAGGTTACAAAATGAATATCCATCTATCTATCATCCATTCCTCCATCCACGCATGAAGTCATCTATTTATCCATTCATCCATCCATTCATGCATCTATTTATCTGTCCATCTATCACCCATTTAAACAGTTAATGTGTTTAACTTCCCAGTCTTCTGCTTTGAATATTTATCTGCATAATTTTCCATACATACATTTCTTATACCACTGCATGGATGGTTTTTCAACTTGCAGGCAAAATTAATTACAAAGAAGGTGAAGCGGAGGAGAGAGGAAGATTTTTTTTGCTTTTTCAACAAAACTCGCATAATGTGGACTGTAATGCATTGGTTATACTTCACAGCAAACTGGGAGAGAAGGGAGAGGTGCTGTATATCTCTCTCAGGCATCATATTCAACACATCTTCTCAAAACCACCCTTTAAAATGCTTTCTTTCCCCATGCTACCTCATCACTTATTTATTTTTGCCAAAATAATCTTTTCAAGGAATACCGAAATAATAGACACACAAACAAATAAAGAAAGAAATAATAAAGGGCACGAACCACAGGCATGTGCAGACTGATGTGTGGGTGAGTGAATGGATGGCTGAAAGGTTGGAAAAATGAACAGATGGATAAAAGGTCAAAAACATGGATGCATAGATGGATGGACGTGTGAAAGATGGAATGATTGAGCAGATGGACTGGTGGGAGAAGGGATAAATGGGTGGATGAAAGGGTGCCTACGTCAATAGACAAAACAGTGAATGGAAGGACAATGAAAAGGATGGCTGGCTGGATGGATGGATGAATGAATTGATGGATGGTTGAAAGGGTTATGGATAGAAAAATAAGTGAATGAAAGATTCATTCCTGAATTACTGGTAGTAGTTAGCTAGATGTTTCAATGGCTGGTTGGTTGGTTAGGTGGATAGAGATGAATGGTCAGATAAATAGGTGGATGAATGGCTGGATGGAAGGAGGGTTGAAAATGGTGAAAGATTGGTTGGTTGAATGTATGGATGGATAGATAGTTTGGATGGATGGATTGATGGATGGATGGATGGATGATGAAAGGTTGGACAAATAAGTGGCTGAAAGGTTGGATGGATAGATGGACAGATCGCACAGCATCTGCACTCCAGAATTAGGGTCTGATTGCAGCACTCAGACTAAATGCTGAAGAAAACTGACAGGGAGGTGTGCTGATTAAAAAAGGCAAGCAAAAGAGAGAGAGAGAGAGAGAGGGAGAGAGAGAGAGAGAGAGAGTTCAGTAAGCTAGTTAAGGTAAAGCAGCAGCGTCCCTGTCTGCTTCTTCCATTTTCCAAAGCCATTAATGGAGAACTGGATGAAGGCTTGACAGGCAAAGAGCTGCTTTTGTTTAGACTGCTGTCAGTTCTAATGAAAAGGTGTCAGTGACTCGGAGAAAGAGCTTGATGCTGAAGCTCCAACCCACCCCCCAATACAAACATGCACACTCTCCCTACATAATAACTATTGATCCTTTGACGAGGGAGACAACCACAAAGGGAGAGTTTGAATATGAGTGGGAGAAAGAATGAAAGAGAGTTGGATGGATGGATCTGAAACCTTAAAGTCTATCTCTGAGTCAATTTTAGCCCATCTCTGAGAAAGATGTAATCATAAATAAAACTGTGATAAATGTTATCAAAAGAACCTTGAAACATGGTGAAATATGTGTTGCTGTAGAGGTTAAGGCACATTGCTGGTCCAGAGAGTCAGCATCAGCAAGATATCTTCTACTGTAGTTATTTAAACGCTGGTTTTGAAACACATCAGTTTCAGTCAACGAGCAGTTTAAATGGATATTGTGATAGTTTACATTGCTCCATCTTCCTACAGTCACTCAAAAAGTGATTGAAGCTTTCGGCCAGGAGATGATGTCATCAGGTGGCGTCCAACTTTCCTTGGGCGTTTCAACGCCCACTGGTTTGGCAGGTCGGCAGTGATGGCTTTCAGCTTAACTCCTCCCTCTGCTGCCTCGTCCAACCTACGAGCCGCCGTCTTCCTCTCCCTCCTTGCCACTCCCAGCGCTCTAAGGGCCCTCCAGACCGACTGTGCAGGAAAGCCCCTACAGCTGACCTCAACTGACCATGTCAGGCCTCAGGGAGGTTTGGACAACCTGGGGAAAAAGGAGTTGATGGCCCCATGATGGCGCTGTGTGTAGGAGGCCTTTCATGCTTTTCTTGGAGGATGGTGGTCTCTCCCCTGCCCTGATGAATTGGATAGATGGTGGAGTTTGAGGCTTTTTCCGTCTCTCCTGCTCAAAGATGTCAGCCAATGTCCTAAGGACCTTGTCATGGCGCACCATTATCTTCCTTGACTGAGAGCAGTCTTACACCCAGCCAGTATATGTGCCATTGTTACTCTTTCTCTACATAACCTGCACAGAGGGTCCTCCCTCATTCCCCACCTGTGCAGGTTTGTTGGTCTTCCCTCCTCCTCTAACTGTCGAATCTCGGCTTGGACCATATCTCTCCACTGCCTTTTGTCTGCATTCCCCCACGGCAGGAAGTGAGTTATTCCGAATCCCTTGCGCCCGATGATATCCTTCAACTTCAGGCTGTTTTCTGCCTGTATCCGCTGCCCATTTGCGTCCAGATCATGTTGTGACACCTGCGCCTTGGACCTTCTCATCGGTGGAGTCCCTGAACATCAACACAGCCCTGCACTTTGCCACCTTGAACTCTTCAACGACTGATGATATTGGTAGTTGCAACTGGCCGGACCTAATGTAGAGCCCTACTGACGTGAAGCTTGGTGGGATGCTGAGCCATTTACGAAGGTGCTTGTTGATTCACCGCTTGATTCCTTCCAACGTCGCCATTGGCACTTCATAAGAGTCGTGGTAGCAAACCATGCTGGAATAGACAGGCCCTGAAATTTCCTGGTAAGCCTGATCTTTCAATCTTCCTCAACCATTCATCTGTCTGCTTTTCTATCCTAGACACGCTGTCTCTATGATGGTATGGCCTCCTCCTGGACTTGCAGTTGGATCTTGCTAGTCACTTTACCATTTCTTATCACTATGCTCCTAGACTTCTTCGGAATGGAAGTCATCCGAGCCCACGTTGCCACATCATCTAATGCCTTCAGGATCGACCTAGCTTGTACATGGGTAGCTGTTGTAATGGTTAGGTCATCCAAAAAGCCTCTCATTGGAGGTTGGTGAATACTAGACTCCATTGTTGGTCCTCTGGATTCCTTCCTTGCAGCTGTTACGAGCAGGTTCATCCCCAAGATGAACAAGATAGGGGAGATGGTACAGCCCGTTCTGATGCCCTTTTCTAGGCCCTGCCACTGGGTTGTAAAATGGCTGGTTTGAAAACGCAACTTGAATCCTTTGAAGTAATTGGTGATCATATCCTTGATGTGGTGTGGTACATGGTAGTTCTCCATAGCTGCATTGATGAGGCCGTGGGGGATTGCTCCATAGGCGTTGGCCAAATCGAGCCAGACAACAGTGGTTTCTTCTTCATCTTCTTCTTCATCTTTTTTATTGGATAAAAAAAAAATTGTAACGAAAGCATTGCTTTTTTTTAAATCATCTATCAGCAAACCATAATTTAACCAGGGCCACGTCAGCTTAAAGAAGTTTACTCACATTCTACAACAACACTTCAGTATTCTCTTGAGCAGGGCTGCAGAAATGTGGCCAAAAAGATATTCTAACCCCACATCCCCACCTGATGACAGTGCTAATTACATTTTTTTTCTTTCTTTTTAGCATAGAATTTCTATTTCTAAAGCATGTCAAATGTATTTTCAATGTATATATAATACATTTGTATAATTCATGCTGGGTTACATGGTAAGAAGAAAAAAAGAAACAGCAAATGCTCTTTAACAAATAACAGATTAAACTTATAGACCTAAATGTCCCTTTAAGATGTAACTGTTTATTTTTTAGCATAAAGTTTGCAAACCATTAAAATGTAATCTAATTTGTAACTATACGTCAGATCATTACATCAACAGGAACTTCAATGACATTGCATTCAAGGCTCTGTGTGGGCCAGACAAGTTATTTCACACTGAACTCATTCAGCCATATGTTTATGGACCTTGCTTTGTGCACTGGAGTACAGTCATGCTGGAATAGAAAAGGTTCCTCCCCAAACTGTGTATACAAAGTCTTGGTCTGCTAAAATATTAAGTATTAAGTAAGGGGGCTAGCCCAAACCCTTTATATACTTTTGTCCTTATAGTGTATTTGGTCACTGGAACTTTGTAGGTCCATATTGATGACGATTTCAAATTGGCAGTGTCCCCGTTATCAGGGAATGGGAATTCAGCCATGAGCTTTAATCTCAGACACAAAGGCTTCACAGTACACATTAATTGAACTGTGGCAGGAGACAAAAGAACAGCGCACTATAGCAGAACAAAGCCAAACCCCAGCAAATGCAGCCACAGGACCAAATCCATTTGAAATCAATGTATACTTTCTTTTTAATACAGTGTCCTGTTTTCCTTATTAAAGAGTCAGGAGGTGAGGTGAGGTCCACTGGCAGGTGACTCAAAGCTCACTGCCCTCACTGGAGCTTTCCCCCCATGCGGAGATAGCCATGGAGCTCCAAAAGCCCCAGTAAATATTTAATAGGAATGAATGATTGCCTGTGGCATTTAACTTCACACACCTTAACGCCTCTCCTCTCTTGCTCTCTCTTTCCCTCTATTCACCCATACACTTCTTCACTTCTCCTTCTCCTTCTCCTCTCGCTTCTTTTTCTTTCCATTCTTCCTCACCTGTGCACTATCTTCAGTTCTTCTCCCTCCACTCCTCTTACTCTTATCTAGTCTGTTCTCCTCCCCTTCTGTCCTCTGTTGAGGTCTTTCTCTTTTTTTGAACTCTTCTTTTCTCCCTCTTCTTGTTCTGTTCTTCCTAAAGCTCTTGTTATTCTCACGTTTTTCTCTCCTCGCCTTTGTTTGCCTCCATCTTCATCTCTTTTCCTTTTCCTTCTACTCTACTCTTGTCTTGTCTTCTTTAGTTCCCCTCCCATTCTGCCCTTTCCTGTCCTGCGTTCTCCTTTCCTTTCCTCTAATCTATCTTCACATTTTCCCCTTTACTCCTTTCTTACTCCCCATATCTTCATTTTCTACTTTACTCTTTCTCTTATTGTCTCTGTCCTCTCTTCTCCACTTATCTGCTCTCTTCCATCTTCATGTTTTCTTTCATCCTCATCATATTTTCAAAGTTTTCTCATCTCCCCTCTCCTCTCTCCTCCATTATTTAATCTATGCCACAATATTTCTCTTTTCTTCTCTTTTCCTCTCCTCTCCTCCATTTCTCCTTGTTTTATTATTTGTTTTCCTCTTTCTCCTCTCTATGCATCTCCTTTCTCCTCATGCTCTTTTCTACTTCTTTTTTTCATTGTGTACTTCTAATAGTTCCTTCTGTCCTCTCCTATCCTTTCTTCTTCTCTTCTCCCCTCCTCTCCTCTACTCCTTTTTTCCTTCTCTGTCCTTACCCTCCTTCTCCTCTCCTCTTTTCTTTTCCTCTCCTCTTCTCCTCTCCCCTCTACTCCTCTCCTTCTCCTCTTCTCCTTTCCTCCCCTCTCCACTTCTCCTATTTTTCTCCACTCCTCTCTTCTTCTCCTCATTTCCTCCCATCTTTTCTTCTCATCTCTCTCCTCTCCTATTTGCTTCTCCACCTTCTCCTCTTTTCTTCATCTCTTCTTTTTCTCTCCTCTTCTCATCTATCTTCCCTTTCCTTACCCTCTTTTATTCTCCTTTCCTCTTTTCCTCTCCTCTCAGTCATGTTTTAATCTTTTCTTTTTCCTCTCTGCTCTCATCTTAGTCCCCTGTTCTTCATTTTCTACTCCCCTCTGCCTGTTATCTCATTTCTTTCTTTCTGCTTCTCTCCATCCTCCTCTGTACTCCCACCCTCTCTGCTTTCCACCATCACAAATACAATTTTCATTTAAATCGATAAAGAATTTTGTCATCCACTGTTCTCTATAGCTCCTATCTCTATAAGCACCTCCTCTTATCACAGAGCAGTTCGAGAAGTGTGCAGGCCGTCCAAGCTTTAAAATGCATCTCTGCATTGTGAGCATTGTATTCTTAGATATAAACCCCATTCTTTTGTCCTGCTACATCCTTTTGTGTTTTCCCTTACATGGCTGCGTAACTATAGCTATTACTGACCATCTAGAAGTTCCTTCCGATCAATTGTTGCTCCATCATTTCTACAGCCACTGATTTCCTACAGCAGAGAGCAGCTATTGACTAGGCTAAGCCAAGTTATGGACATTGTCGTGATTGCTGATTTACTCGGGACCACACAAAAGACGCTGCAGTGCTGCAACTTGGCTGTGACTGGAAATCAATTCCTATGCACATTTAAGACATAGCCATGGACGGCCATAATATGATTGGTCGGCTTTCGTCTGACTCACATTCATCTCTGACTGACATGCTGAGACAACTTTCTGGAGGTTTATTAGATAAAAGTTACCTGGTTAAGTCAGCAAATGGAATTTAGGTCTGACTGACTGTTCTATTGTTTTCTTTTTCATCAAAATGATCTAACTTCTCATTTATGAATCATTTGTCGTGATTTCTGCCATTATGGTTTACACGAGCAGGTCTTGTAATCTTATACACACACATACACACACACACACATATATATCAAGACAAATTATTCGTAAATATATATATATATATACTCTCTTAGTTTGAAAGTTGTTTTTTCTGTGCTCAACCGCTTCACCTCACTTTAACAGGGACACTCGCTACTGAACATACTAACTCCTTCTGCTGCTCCCTGATAAAAGAAAAATGTTTCTGCTGGAACCTGTTCAAAAAAAAAGAAAACAGATTTATAAATGTTAACTTACTGTTGCTTGGAAGGTGTCTGATATACTGTTATGATCGTGGCTCTGGTCCATGGGCACTGGTGTTCTGACGATTCATGCTGCCTTGTCGAAAAATAGCTACCGTAGCAACAAATCGACATCAGTCTATGTTACCCTGCCAAAAAATGCTCCCTTTAGGTTTATACAGTTCATACTGTTTATAGTCTGTTTATAACACTGATAATGATGAGAAATAAACAAATAATATGCATAATCAGAGAAAAATACATTTTATTTAAAATATTTACTTATAAGTCATGTATCAATTCATGCTGCCTTGTTGAAAAATGCTACCTTGAAGCTTAGGCATAATTTGAGAAAAATATATTGTATTATAAAATATATTTTATAAGCATATTTTATAATCTATTCATGATTATATTTTATAATCTATTCATGATACCCTGAGCAAAAAATGCTCCCTTGAAGTTTATACAGGTGCCAGTGTCCCAATGTAGCACAAATTTATGGCCATGGCACTGAATCCCTAGACTGTGGGACTGCACATGCGCAGAAGGGCATGTTAGCACATGTCGATGGGTAGCATGTTTTGACAGAATACCCGGTAGCATGATTAATGATGGTGGGGGATTATAAAGGTAATAAAGCTATAATGGTTCTGGTGCCCATGCTCAGGATCTTGGTTTTCTATAACAAGCTTGAATACCCTGCAGTGACAAATAACTTTTATATTTTAAATTTCATGTGATTACATTAATGTTTTAGTTGAGATTTACAGAAATATTTGAACTGCAGCTGTGTTAAAGGAAACACTGCTGTTCAAAAGCTCCTTATTTGTTTAAAGTGTTTGGAAACCGAATGTTATTGCACTTTTATTCAGATAGCAGTAATTTTAAAATAAAAGAGCACAATACACTACTTTTGAGTTAATGACTGAATTGTGTATATAACAATGCGATTAATCTCAATTAATCACAGAAAATCCTGTGATTAATCGCAATTAAAAATGTTAATTGTTGCCCAGCGTTTATATATGAAGAGCTCTTTTCCAAAACGCAATAAACGCCAAATTTAAAAAAAAATGAGTTTGTCATGCCATTTTGCTGTGCACTGAACCTATTCACTGCTCTATTAATATTTCATGCCAAA
>JBBPCY010000039.1:34704202-34742263 GCA_037974405.1 Brachyalestes nurse
TAGTGTAATATATATATAAATGTATATATTACACTGTACACTCTGAGGGATTTGGAAGACAAATCAATAAATCAATTCCTTAAACTCTGTCATGTTCCTCAATAATTCCTGGATAATTTTTGCCACGTCAAAGAGGGTTCGAATCCTACCTTAGCATAGCACCACTGGGTTCCTGAGCAAGTTGCTCCAGGGAGACTGTCCCCTGTAGTTAAGGAATGGAAATTGCTTTGGATAAAAGCATCTGCTAAATGCCATAAATTTAAATGTAATATCATAATGAATGAAAGGACCAAAGGTTTCCTGTCAGATCATTGCCCAGAACATCACACTGCCTCCACTGACTTGACTTCTTCCTATAGTGCATCCTGGTGTCATCTCTTCCCCAGGTGAGCAACACACAAGCACCCAACTGACCACATGATGTAAAAGAAAACATGACTCATCAGACCTGCCCTCCTCCTCCCAATTCTCCATGGTCCTGTTCTAATGCTTATATGACCATTGCAAGGGCTTTTGCCAATGGAAGTGGTCAGCATGGGCACTCTATGCAGCCCCATACACAACAAGCTCTGTCACCTTTCTATCATAGCCAGCATTAACTTTTTCAGAAGTTTGTGCTAGAGCAGCTGTTCTGTGAACCAAATCATACAGGATAGCCTTTGCACATGCATCAGTAAGTCTTGGGCATTCTTGAACTTGTCGCTGGTTTCCCGGTTCTCTTTCCTTGAAGCACTTTTGGTATACCAGGAACACCTCACAAGCATACCAGGAACACCTCACAAGACCTGTTGTTTTGGAGATGCTCTTGGCCCTTGTCAAAGTGGTTTAGATTCTTATGCTTGTCTATTTCATTTGGTTATATATGCAGTACAAGTAGAAAAGTGATTTTTAGGAGATAAAAGCAATAGTTATACAATTTCTATGGGTCCTTTCATCAGAATCATTTCACACAATGAATATGGTGTCTGAATGAAAAGAAAATGTATAAGGATTTGATGCAAACTTTTAAGCCAAAGAGACAAAGTTAAATATATATATATATATATATATTTTTTTTTTTTTTGTTTTTTTGTGTCCATCTTTATGGAAGGAATGTTGTCTGCTTGAGAGAAAGTGTGAATGTGTCTTATACTGCACTGAACAAAAGTGCTTTCATCCCCATTCAGTAGACCGTATTCAGAAGGCTTTAGGAAGAACTTTCCTAGCCAGAGTACAGTGAAACTGAGCTGTGTGTGTGTGTGTGTGTGTGTGTGTGTGTAATTAGCATCTTTTTAATTAAATGCACAAATGCAAGTTTTGCACTTTGACTACGCAGGTCATTCAGAGGACAGAGGGAAGCGTGTGACTAATTAAAAACTGAAATCCACCCCACGCACTGTTTTTTTTTGTTTTGTTTTGTTTTAATTCATTCCGAGTCAAGAGGAGAGCCTTTCTTTTGTTTACTGTCGCAGCATGACACAGGAGCGGCGCGTCCTATACTGCCAGCTTACTAATTAGCTTTAAAGCTGAAGTCAGGGAATAATTGAGGCTCTGTGACAAGAGGAATGTATGAAATATGAAAATAAAAAAGCTGATGCTGCCAGGTTTCAGTGAGGAAAATCCCAGGAATGTTTGTATGTGTCCAACTCAGACAGAACAAAGAAAGCTTCTCATACCACGCCTGATTTCTGTACGTCACACTGCGAAACCAAAGAAGAGTCACATAACAGTGTTAAGAAATACTATTTTGTAACAATATTGTTTCCATGTGGTCACAAGCCATTTAACTGATTTTAAAATGATCTAAATTAAAACAAAATAGAAAAAAAGACAATAAGACTAGAGAAGTAAAAAGTCTTGAATCAGCATTAACTGCATAAATAGAAAGAACTCTAGTGAACCATTGCTTGCCAAACAGTGAGCTCACATTCATCTATACTTATATTTTTACATTTTGTATTAATTTATTATTATTATTATTATTATTATTATTATTAGTAGTAGTAGTAGTAGTAGTAGTAGTAGTAGTAGTGCTAATCTCTGCTACTCTAATATATTAATGATGGCATCAACATCTATGTTCATTCTAATTTCAATTTATACTTTGTGTCATCCAAAATAAAAAAAAAAGAATGAATAAATCAAATTGATAAATAAATACACTGTTTATTTACACTTCTGTGACCTTGCCACACTTGTCATTATTCCACAATCGTACACGGAGTGGGAGCATATAATCGCAATCCTTCATAGCGATACATATTAATACGTATTACACTTTCATGAGAGATTTCAATTCTTGGCGACATGTAGTCAATAATTTATTGATTTAGCGTGAATAATTGATGAGCGTGTGACTGGAGGATCATTAGGAAGACTAGGGGGCCTTAACTAGCTGGTGCTCTTCTTCATAAATAACCAATGAGTTTAGAGACCATTATCTAACGCTTCACAAAGATGGATTCAGTCCTGCTGAAGCTGCGATGGAGTCTTAATGGAGGTGTCTGCCACCTTTAAACTACATTGAGCAAAGATGCTGACAGAGAAAAAGGAGGAAGCAGTGGGTTGCAGGAGTGCAGCTGAGCCATATTTCTACTCAAAATATGACATCTTTTCAATATTTTCTTAACAAACAACGGACCCCTTGCCCTATATTCTGTATGAGTACTGCATATGAATGATATGGTGTCCAACAAACTGATGCATTTTCTTCTCTCATATTTCTCACAATGCGAGGGCAGATGTAACATAATATGGCGGAACTTCTAAATAATAATAGGCCATCACATCACAAGGCTGGATAATACACCAATCAGCCATAACATTAAACCCTCCTGTCTAATAAAGTGTAGGCACAAAACCAGCTCTGACCAGTTACGACATGGACTCTACAAGACCTCTGAGGGTGTGCTGTGGTATCTGAAACCAACATTTTGGCAGCAGATCCATTAAGTGCTGTAAGTTACAAAGTGGGCCTCCATTAATCAGACTAGTTTTTTCAGCCCTTTTCAGTTGCGTGATCAAACTGAGATCTGGAGAATCCTCAAGTAAACGCCATGAATTCCTGGTTGTGTTCCTCTTTGCATTCCTGAACATTATCCTGCCACATCAGATGTAACGAGATAATGAATGTTGTTGACTTCACCTGTCAGGTGGTTTAATACTGTGGCTGATCAGTGTATGGAAAAATAGTATGTGGTAAAACTTGCACAATAAGTGTCACATTCAGTTTCTTTGAGGTTTTTAAACAAGTTGGAACTGACAAAATACACCGGCAAAATACACCGGCAGCTTGGCTGGTCTTCAACCAAATGAAAAAAACGCATTTCACTGCTGATTGACCTGCACTGGCTACCCATGGCAGCCTGAATTAAATTCTAGTCATTAACTCTTACCTACAGAGTGACATCTGGGTCAACACCCAGCTAACCTCATCCTATCATTCAGGCTTACATTCCTATTCGCTCCATTCGCTACTCCAAGAACATCTTCTGGTTCTGCCATCTCTACACACAAGGTAAACCCAGTCCAGACAGGTCTTGTTCATGGTTCCCTGCTGGTGGAATGAGCTACCATTGGCAACCATAGCAGTAGAATCCCTCTCTCTTTAAAAACCTCCTGAAAACTCAGAGAACTAGCCTCTGGTTCTCACACTGTGCTGAAATTTGAGTGTTTCCTCAATGTTATTTTGGATAAAAACAGCTATCAAATGAATGTAATGTAAAGTTCCTGTATCATGTTAAATGTTTTCATCCAATGCAACTTCCATTCCCTAACTACAGGGGAGCAACAGGGACCCAGTGGAGGTATGCTGAAGCTAGGATTCAAACTCATGACCTTTTGGTCCAGAGGTAAGTATCCTACCCACTAGCCACCACCACCACCTCGTTTTGGTTATAACAACAGTTTAGTTAAGGTTAAAGTTAAAGTTAAGGTTAAATTAAAGTTTCAAAACCATCTGTTCCCTAGTCATCTAACTGCATGGAAAGTAAGCAGCAAAAACAGTCCATTTTGAAGCCATCATTTGTGTTTGTGTCACAAAAAAACACACTTACACATTACACTGTCACCAACACATATACAAAAATGAACCAGCTGATAAAAGTTAGTGATGTAACAAAATGACAATTCTTGACAGAAACCAACATTTAGGATACACTCTGACAAAAAAAAACAAACAAACAAAAGAAAGGGTTTATAAGTACTTGTCATGTTGTTTATGCATTTGAATTAATGTAATAATGTGGTGATGATCACTGTGTAGGGAAAATTACTACTTTTAAGCAACTAGATACATAGTATTAATTATCCTGTTAAGCACACGCAAAGTGGGCATCTAGCAAACAACAGTTAAATAGTTCATTGCCAAAAGACGTTAAGCAGTTTCATTAACGATTTTAATGACATTATGCAAAAAAAATGAATAAAGGACAGCCTGAATAAAACAGTTCTGAGCTGCACCGTTTATTAAACTGATTTCAGTGCTTCCCTAATAAAAATATATGAATAAAATAAAATTAAAGCATAACAGGCTGACATCAATCAGCTATTCATTACTATGCAGTTTACACAGATGCTTTATGCTAGTTGTCTACACACTCTGTGAAATTGGTTTGAATCTGTCCTTAAAATAATACATGGTGTTCTAGAAGCACCGATGATAATCAGAAAAGTATGATTGTGAAGCCATTTATCACAATAATAATAACAATGCTATATTTCCCCACCCCTTACATTCAGCTAATTTTTCTGCCTATTTTCTCTCTTAAAGCCATTGTTCCACTTTCAAATTCCCATTTCTTTTCCATCAAACTAATAAACGTGTCTAAATTGAATCATGAAGGGCTGCAGCAGAGCTGGCATGCCCTGCTCATCAGATGCCAACTTGCTAATCAGCAAGCATGTCAGCACCTTAACACACTAATAAGCTATCTCACGCTGATAAGGAAGCTGTGACGGGAAACGATCGCACCCCCTCTGGTCAGGGGAGTAAGATACGAGGCAGGGCTCTACCGGGGGCCCCTGCTGGGGGCTCTGACAGAGGTTTCAACTCTCTCTAGATGGGTTAGAGGCAAGCAAGCTGCTTGGCTGTCATTGAGTTGGAAAGCTTGTCTACCCCGGCTTTCATTTCTTTCTCTCTCTCAGTCACTCTCTCTCTCTCTCTTTCTTTCTCTCCCTTTGGGTACTGGACTCGTGTGGGGTGGCATCTGTCTGATGCTGATAGGCTGGAGTGCACTGGCGCCCCCTGGGGACTGTTTTTCTCTCTCAAAAGACACTTCCAGCCCCTCACCCCCCATCTTTTTCTCTCTGGCTAAGAGCAAAAGGAAGCGGTCTCTTACAGCAGCCTGCAATAAGCTAGCCATTATTGATACCCCCCTAAATAGGAGAAATCCAGGATGTTCATTTGTGCTCGTGTTACAAAGGCACCAGTTTATTTGAAGCACCCACCTTTTATGAGAAACACCAACAATATCGAGGACCTTTTTAGGTTTACATTTATTGACTATAGCCCATCTGCCACCCTAAACCATCCATCAATGAAAAAGACCACTGGCAATATGTTATTAGGTGCTGGACCATTCTTAACACATTGGGGACACCAACATGGTATCAGGTACATTTTACAAACCTCAGTGTTACTGGGGACTGAGATACAAGACAGGGTTCCAGCAGGGCACCCTGCTGAAGAGAAGAGTCTGCCAACCGAAGATATCCAGCCAGTTTCCTACTAATAAAAGATTTTTCCTAAAACCATACAGCCGTATGCAAAAGACCACAAATCCTGTTCACAAATCCTGTACAGGAAACAAACGTGCTATGGGATTTTCCTAGCAATATTCTATTCAGTATAGAGGGTCGTTTTTTGGGTGTTCTCCCTTGGGTTTCCACTGGGTACTCCGGTTTCCTCCCACAATGTGTCTATATAGAGATGGACTGACAACTGGCCCAGAGTGTTTCTCCAACTTTCACCTTATGACTGTTGATATAGGCTTCAGTGCCCCCCACAACCTGGGATAGCTGGGATATGTGGCACAGAAATGCATAAAGATTAAATTCAGCAGAATATGTAGTAAATGTGCATTAAAATGTGTTCTCCATAGAGAATGTATTTAATTCCAGGATATCAACAATACATAAAATTGACCAGGGGTGCCAAAACTTTAGCACATGTCCAAGCCAAGAATTCTTTTTTTGACAGTGCATTAGACCTAATCTGTAGAGTTGTTAACTAGCTGTGTCACGTGTGTGGCCTCTGAAACAGACAAATGATTCTGAAAAGAGTCAAGACATCTGGCGACACAGAGCCAAGCCCTTCAGAGACACTCCAGCCAGCTTCCTCACAGTCAGGGTCCCCTCACCAACACTGTTTTGGGGAAAGAGCAGGAAGTGCGTCATGCGATGTACTCCACACAAATGAAGCCATACCCTTTCGGCCATAATAAGCACATGTCAGAGGAAGATGGATCCCATTACACAGTGTCCCTGGCCTTTACCACATCTGTACAGCAGTGCATGTGATGAATCATGCTGTGATGGGTAATAACCACGAGCACATTCGAGTTGTGATTATGATTATAATGCGGAGCTCCACTGATGACTGCTCAAAGGCCAAATGGCTAAAGCACATCACCGGGTTCAGTGAGCACACAGGCTGCCCGTTTTAATTGCAAGTATGCATCACGCAGCATGTTCCTAGAGGAGGAGCAGAGGAGCACGTCTCAGCAGAAGCCACTTGAAAGTGTTGAAAATGTACTTACAGAAAGCTTGAGATGAAGCATGTTAAAGTACCTGTACAATTTAAAGGGCCCATACAATGGACAACTAAATGTTCCTCACTTTTGTAAACAAAATGAAATATATATCAAATATATATACAATCATTTTTGCACGGATCTGATGTTATTTGGAGTAGTATTTTTGGGATATCCTATCATGTAGCCCTGTCCAATCCTGTTGGTTCTAAGAACAGAGAGTATTGGTATTTATCAGGCTTAAAGAAACAGTCTGATCAATTACAAGGTATAAATTACAAACGAATGCAACTATGACTGTATTCCAAAAAAAAAAAACAGGCCCTGGAGAGGGATAAGAATATGTAGAATATAGACACTTAAAACCCACTCAATTCAAAGTCCTTATTGTAATGTAATTTGTTATTTGTATTAGTGAGGAATGCATACACAGCCCAGATAAGCCCAGTAACTTATCCTAAAGTCTCAAGAGATAACTCCCAGTCTTGCATTACGCTAGATTAGTAGGGATTTTCAACAGTGAATCACTACTGGCATTCAAAACTAGGCTGAATCTAGGAGGAATTTTTTACAAATAGAAACATGGGGCTGAAGCATATACTGAAATTTCCAAAAATGAAACAGCTTAAACTCTACTCACAGTTCTTATATGAAAACAGTGCAATAGAAATCTTTAGTTTTAAAAGTGTTTCAACAATGAATGCTGTGAGTGTCTCTTACCAAACAAAGTGCTCATGTTGATCCTCTTTTACATTCTGTGTTCCAGGAGCGAGGGCTTGAAAGCCACTGAGGGAGTTTTGTGTGTCATTGTGATCAATACATAATCAGTGAAATGGGTGTATTAAAGCTAGCATGAATTACATTACATGATTATTTACGGCTGTCATTGTAAGGAGAGAATACAGTCACAGATTTGGACTCAAACAGCAATTGTGCTGTTGCCTGCAGGCAACCAAGACTCAACATGAAGAGTTTGATTCTGTAGCCTTGTTGTAAATAATGTGTGCTTGGTTTTGGTACTTGGAACTAGAAACTATGCGCAACTGGCCCAAATTGTTTTATTGTTATTGGCTGTAAAGGCTCCACATCTGCCACCACCAAATATCCCCTTATGATCTTTACCAAACCGTATCATTTTTCATGAGCTGTTTCCAACCTGTCATCATCCCTGAGAATTAAACAGACTGTTTTTGTTATTCAAGACCGTAAATGAGCTCCGATTCGCTGAATTTTATATTCTGAGGGTAGTGTGGTCAAAATTTCTATATAATTTACAATAACCTTAAAACAAATAATTTCTCATTTCAGCAAGAATGGGAGGGACTAAACTTCTGTAGTCTACATAGGTGGATATGTGTACATTTATTTGTACAAAAACAGTGAAATTAACAGTGTTTACAGACTGCATCAGACTTTGACTTTTAACATTTAGCTAAAGAAAAATCTATTTTTCATTATATGGTCCATTTAATAGGAATAATTAAGATGTGCTTTCATTTGTGCATTTTGGATTGAACTAAAAATTAGAGAACAAACCCAGTTTGTGCATGAATAATTACCATAATAAAACTTAATTCAAAAAACTAATTTGTTCCCAAAGCCCTCAAATGCATGTTAAAATACTGATGTAGATCAAGGATGATAAAAAAAAAACTCCCCATAGTAGCTGGAGCTAAAAATAAAAGTTCTGGCCTGGCTCATGTTCAGCTCCTACCTGATCTTGAACTTGGTTTAGCATGCACAGGCTGTGCTTCACTACAGCAAGCTTGTGTGTACTTGATCTTTAACCTTGGCTAATTGCCTGTCTACACTAGCTTTCCCAAGGCTTTCTCGCTCTCCGGGCCATTCTGGCAAGCGTTGTTTATCTATTGATTATGGCTATTCCGGAGCTGAAAACATTATTAATCTCATCAGAGCACCACTGAGGCACAGTCAAGGTCCAGTTCATTTGAGAGAGGCTCTGGCTCTGGGTCACCAAGGCCATGTGCGCAATGAGAGCAAGAGAGCAAGCAAGAGAGAAATAGAGAGCGAGAGGAGGACAGACTTAGAAAAAGAATATCATGAATGAGCAAACAGAGAAAGCAAAATGGGATGAACACTAGGTAGGTTTCCATCCTTGGCATTTTATGAGGACAAAAATGTGAAATGTTGGATGATGTCAGTGCTGGAATTAATAGTTATCTTTACTGTTTTACAAACAACCCATGTTTAATCAACCTTTTTCACCTCAACATTTTCACCCTATGAAGCATCTGGAATACTCTATGAGTCACATATTCAACAGGCATTTGCTTCATCTGAATATATTAAAATCATGAGAAGAAAAAAGGTTGCAGTCATTGTGATGATAACTAACTGTAGAGGTCACTCTAAATAATCAGACTGAATATAGACTGAATGTCATATCATTGTTTAAAAAAAATACAAATTTAAGTAAATTAGTATGCCCTTAATGTGTCTATTCTATTGGTATTGATGGACATTTCTCACATTTTATGGATTTACTGATTCTATGCTTAACCCTTAGGACTCAGTGTATTAGTAAAATCTAGGCCGCTCTCCGGATCCCCTCCCTCTGTGGGTTGTAGGCTGAGAGTATCCTGAAAGTTGTTACAGGTTCAAAGATCTTGTGTTTTTTAGAACCAAACTCAGCATGACATCTGACACCTCGAGCAACAGCACAAACTGGAGGAACTACTGCTGTACAACGTATTATTTATGAAATATAATTAGAAAACTTTTGTTTTATTACCCTGGTCTTTGGAGAATGTTACAGTGATGATCTGAAACATAAGACTGCCAGTTATTGATATATTCTGTGCATTTTCTTCCTATTAATTAATAAGAAAGTGCAATTAAAATTTTAAAAATGACATTTAAAGGACATTCTTCCTAGAAATGTGTATAAATGGCACATTTTCGATCAGCAATGCAAAAGGCAATGCAAAAATTATGTTACAACAGTTTCTTTTGCAGGACAGTGTCATTACATAAAGATTTTTTTTATCAATTTGATGGAATTTGCATGCATATACATTTTTTTTGTATTTTTCCCAATTTACCCCAATGTCCAAGATTTATTAATTTATGTCTCAAGCAGCATCATTTCTTTGTATTGGCTGGGGCCAGACAAAACAAGAGCTAGACAGAAACAGATCCAATAGGTGACTGCAACAGAATCCAATAACATCACACTCACTAAAGTAACCAGGCTCTGTGTTACTAGCAGCTCTCCTCTTCATTAATATCACAGAGTCTGGGGAGGCTGTGACTTGGGGAGGCTGAGGCACTGTTTCAGCAATAGCAGGCTTTAAAAAAAAGATAACGAACCCCAGCAAGAAAAAAGACAATATACAGGATTAGATTTCCCAATCCTTCCAGCGCTTCCAGTACCGTGTGTCACCAGAGACATGAGCAACCATAAAATCCTGCACTGTTGTCTGCCTTCATGTGCCGTTCATCACTCCCTCAGCGCTACGTTTTACAGCCCCCCCACTTCCCAGGGGAAGGTCACGGGGTGATGCCGAAGTCACGGTGTGACAGATATGCAAACATGCCTCTCCTCGAGCTCACCTGCCTGTCCCGTTTTCGTTGTTTTCACTAACAATTTCCTGAATTTTCTCGGGAACGACATCAAAGGCAGACAGGAAAAAAGTGCCTCGTCCTAGAGATGACAGGACACCTTTCATCTCTCTTTAATTCCCTCGTCTTTTATCACACACTCATTTATTTCAATTCATTCTGTGCCAGCTTAAATAAACAGCGAGACAAAGGGATAGAAACAGAAGAAAGGAAGAAAGAGGGGGGAAAGTATGGCAGGTATGCGCGGCAGTACAAGTTGATTCTGCTTTTGAGCATTTAAGGTTGTTTTTGAGCATGACATTGTAAAAAATATGAGCTTTCTCTCAATACAAATCTATCAACTAAACATTTGACCATAGAAGTCTTCCTTAACCATCAGTCAGATCGTGGTACAAATGTGAAAAAATGTATGTCTTGTGAGGGGTACTGGACTGATTGTATCTTTCCTTTTGAAAAAACATATAATGTTCTTTTGAAATGGTGAAGTGGTGAAATGTACTCCCTACTCCATGCAACCCATATATGAATCACGTTCATTGTTTTTGTGACAACATAAAAACCAACACAATTATCAGTATACCTGCCGAATGAGCTTGCAGTGGTTTAGCACCAAACAGGTTTTTGAATGAAGCACAATGAAAGGATGCTGAAGAGAAGTCATTTTTATAGATCAGTCTAAAAACACTAACAAAAAATAGCCTGAGAGTTAAGGGACTAATAGGGATTGCTAAAGTATTGTAAGCTTTAACATTATGACTTTGTATAAACATCTGGGTCTGCATCCAGCCTTAACCCTATCATTCTGGCTTATGTTCCTACTCGCTCCTCCAAGGAACATCGTCTGGCTCTGCCATCCCTACACACAAGCTAAACCCAAGTAAACAGTCAAAATATAGCCATCCACAAGAGTAAGAGAGTATGAGAGAGAGACAGACAGAGAGAGAGACAGATGCAGAGAAAGAGAGAGACAGAGAGTGAGAAAGTAAGAGCGAGAGAGAGAGAGGGCAAGAGAGAGAGAGACAGACAGAGAGAGAGAGAGAGAGAGAGAGAGAGACAGAGAGAGAGACTTAGAGAGAGAGAGATTACTTTAATGTGCATCCCAAAAGCACACCTCCTCAGCATGACTGAGTGTGTGTGTGAGTGTGAGAGTGTGTGTTGCAGCCATAGTAAAGCCTTTGATTGCTCTGCAGCTGGAAGAGCATGCAGACATCAAAAGGCTTGGCCAGTGTGTTGCCCTGTAGAGACCAGCCCTGCCATACACCACCCATTACAGCTACTACTGTTAGTGTTATTGCTTTAGTTCCCTCTGCTGATGGTCCACAGGCACAGACACACACACATGCACAAACGTGCACACATGCATGCACGTTCACAGTTGAAAACCTCTGCATACATGCATGTGATCTCTTATTCTTACACAACTCTCTCTTTCATGCAGAAACGTGTGAAAACCTTGTATCTCCCTATTTCGTCCCTATTTCGATAAATCAATCGTATTCGTGACCCCTTACGTCCGTCTGCAAGCTTCAGAAATCTTTAACCAGTGAAAGTAGTAAAAAGAGGCCTGAGACATTTAGGAGTGGAGAAGAGTGCAGGCAAACCATGGTAGATTGGAATAACAAAATCTGCATATTGACCCCTCAAAACAAAACAAAAAAAACACTACATTTGAGCTTGATTTCGGTTGAAAGAAAGAAACAAAGAAAGAAAAAGAGACAGACTAACAGACCTTACTGATCCCTGTAGAAAGTCATTAGCTTTGGACACAGTTAACAATTATACACAATAAAATAGCAATAGAATAGCAATACAAATGAACATAAATACTAAACAGTAAAATAAAATGCAATAAATATTAGCCTGTAAAAAAAAAGACTATCCATTTTAAAGCATAGGACAATGGCATGATAAAGACTTGACATATGCAAGAATCTGACCACACTCCAATGGGATTTCTTTACTGATTAAGTCCTGGAGAAAAGCAATCTTACTATTCATTACTTTACTATGCTACTCTGAAAGTGGAGACAAATCTGTACCTGTTTGAAAGTGTATTCTAGTGTATTTTCATTTTTCAAAAAAAATCACAGTAAACCAGGTTTAGGGTCAGTAGGGGAATAAATTCAATAATCCCAGTTTCAAAAATGAAGTGGAATTGAAATGGGGAAACAACTAAATGAAACTGAATTGGAACTGAAGCTTTAGGAAGCGGAATTAAATTAGATTCAGTTCTGTTGAATACCACCTTTAACTGTTTTAGAGCATTTAATTTGAGATAATAATAAATGATAAGCGCGATGAATATGATTGACACTACTGTAATGGTACAAATTTGAATACACCATTTATCCAAGTATATTATACCAGTCTGGCTCTCATAAATGCTACCATGTGATACATGATGTCTCAAACCACAAAATAATGAATCATTTTCATTAATGTATTTCACTCATATCTTCACTTTGCGTGCATCAAATAATCTACATCCAGAAATCTGGATTCACTGAGATTGCATCTCTCAGGGCTAAATATCTTGAAAGCAATATTGAAGGCACGTTCCACAGGAGCAGGTAAGGTAGGAATGGCTACAAGTGCTCACCTGAAGATATCATTCAAAGTTTGAAGTTCCTCCACTGGATCCATGAACAAGCTCACCAAAGTGCTTAAAGACTGCACTGTGGTTATCTGAAGTTGTAGAAACTGACCTTCTATAGTGTTATTCCCAGCCATTTCCAGTTAAACAGTGATTCTAGATCTGATTGTTAATGTTGCAGTCAAGTGTTCATACACTAATCAAACCAGACCAAGAGCACAAACTAGAGCAATCCAAGGCAGTAAAAAAATCTCTCCAATCTAACAAATACAGTATCTCTGATCTCACACCTTTACCACTGGCTTTAGTTGTCCTTCACTGATATTCAAAGGTTATGAACCATGACTTTGCAAGGAACTCTGGGAAATGTAGTTTTAACCAAATTTAGGAAAGTGTTGTTAACATGTAGAGGGAAACAATGCAAATAAGACATTCCTTCATAAAAATACAATTAATTTGAAAATGTATATTGAATAGATACATTACACTTGTAGTCATTTGATGTTTGTCATTTATGTGATTCGTAATATTTTATGTTCACTAATTAGCAAAGCAAGCCAAATTATCCATCAATTTCCTTTCAGCTGCATGCAGTTCTAATTCTGGTGCCAAATCCTATGAATTGGAATATGCAATGCATTCTGAGTTCAGTTCATGAATGCCGCCAGCCCGGCAGTAAATATAATTAAAAAGCATGACACTATACCTGCCTTTGATCAACACACATAATAAACACAGTTATGTGCGATTCAAAATATTAATTTATAATAACTTATAATATTTGAAAACTGAGAAACTATCTAATACAAATTGTTGAAAAATAGATTCCTCAAATTAAAATCCTAACTAAAATCAAGTCTAGGCTGTTTAGTTTGGGCTCTTTCTTCTTCAGCATAAAGACAGAGTCCACAGTTTTGAGTCCAGATAAACCATTGTGTGTGCTTCTTAAAAATGAAAGTGGCAATAATGACTTTTTGCCATAAATTAAACATCTTTTGGTTCCCTAATAGAACCTTTTGATGAATGTTCTTTTGAGGAATCCTTTATGCAAATGAGAGATGGTGTGAATATGAAGAACCATTTTTAACCCATAGAGGACCCTGGGTATTTAGCCCATTTCTGCATTACTGTGTTTTAACTTGATGTTCAGTCTAGCAGTCTGCACTGTGATGCCAACATTGAAATACTCATTCAAAAACTGTAAATAAACCTCTTTAGTTCCTTTATAAGCCCAAAATACACCACCATTTGACAGGGTTTCCCCACTTAGTTTCTCTGCCTATGGAGAAATACTAAATAAAAAAATAAAAAAAAGAAAAATCTATGTTTAAAAAAATCAATATGAACTTCAATTCTACATGGCGTAGGAACACCACAGAAAGGTCAGTGTAATGCCTGAAGCCTTGACCTTCGTGACACGCTTGCTGGATTTCAATGTAAAGAGTTGTTTTTGTTGACAACAGCAATTTAGCAACATTACCCTCTAATTTTAGAGGCCCAATGTAGAGATTCTAGAAAGATCAATAAATTGATTATGTGAACATTTCTTACATGCACATATATCTTAGTCAAACATGGTAGAACACAAAAGCCATTTGGGGTCCCTTTTTATTAGAATGTGAGGCAATTTTACCAAAAATGTGCCAAAATGTAGAGATGAGCCTGAACATTTTTGGAATATTTAATTGTGTTTATAATATTACTGATTTAATTCATTTTATTCCATAGGAGGAAACATCAGTTGCTTTTAGGTTTGGACTAATATACATATTAATAGGTCAGTATGTATATGGGAAAAGAGACAAAAAATAGAGTGGTGGGAGAGAGAGAGAGAGACACACACACACGCACACACACACACACACAGCGAAAGAGAGAGAGTTATAGAGAGAGACCGTGAGTGAGAGAGAGACAGAGTAGGAAGGAGAGAGAGACAGAGAGAGAGAGAGAGAGAGAGAGAGAGACAGAGACAGTGAGAGAGAGAGACAGAGTAGGAAGGAGAGAGGAAAGAGAGAGAGAGAGAGACAGTGAGTGAGACAGAGACAGAGAGTGGGAAGGAAAGAGAGAGAGAAAGAGAGAGAGAGCAGAATGAGATGAGGAGATGAAGGTGTGACGGGTAGGTAAGGAGTAAAGAAGAAAGGTGCGTGGCCGGAGTGAAGAAGCCAGAGGAGGCTTGGGGATTAGCAGAGGGAGGAGCAGAAAAGGGTAGGAGGAGAGGAGGAAAGGAGGAAAGGAGCAGAGGAAAAGAGGAGGAGGGCAGGGTGAGGTGACCCTGAGCTGAGATGGGTCGGTACAGGAGCACATCTCTGAGCCTGCTGCTGGAGAGGGGGCAGCTTAAAGATGATTGAATTCTGAATCACACTGTCTTCAAAGGCACACAGGTCTCTAACACACACATCCACATATTCAGACACACACACACACACACACACACCACTGTCTCTCTTCTCCATTACTCTGACTTTCTGCTTCCCTATCCCTCCTACCTTTTCCCTCCCTTTTTTCGTTCTTCATCACCCCTCTCATCCTCCTTTCTTCTCTGTGGTGTCTGGAGGTGTGTAGTTACTGATAAATAACCTGCCGACTCCGAACCAGTCATCAAAAGCATCCAGCCGTCTGTCTGTCTGTCTTTCTTACCTTCATCCTCCATTCTCACCAGGATCCCATGACTTTTATATTGTTTTTTTTTGTTTATTTTTTCCCGGAACATAAATTGATATGACAAATTGAGACGACAAACGTGTAATGTAATAATCTACCTCAGTCCCACACAAACACAAAGCGGAGCTCATAATCCACTGGCATTTAAGAGAGGACACCACAGACGGTGGAACGAAAGCATGCATTTATTTATTTATTTTTTTTTTAGAGATGGTGAGATTGTGTGTTGACCTTACTGATTGTATTTCATGGCGGTGGTGTGTGTGTGTGTGTGTGTGTGTGTGTGAGAGAGAGAGAGAGAGAGAGAGAGAGAGAGAGTGCGAGAAAGTGTTTGTGGAGTTCATGTGCTTCACACCTCGAATTCTCAGTTGACTGAGCAACTGCAAACACACACACATACACCCACATTTACAGTGTCCACTCCAGGTGGGAGCTGACATTTGGACTTCAAAAAAAGATTTATTTCATGCCGTGTTGGTTTCTCTATCATGTCCATGATGCAATCCCCTGCTTGGCCATGCAGCTGATATAGTCTCTCTTGCTGCGCTTCAGATTTTGAAGGTTTAGGTACGTATCTTCCCCTGTTTTCCAACACTTTCACCTCAACAGAAGGAGACACTGAAATGAAATTTGACAGGAATTCATTTAAAATAGCAGGGTTTTTTGTCTCAGGCCTCCTTTTTGGATATTAGGTGCCTCTACACAATCCCCCCAACTCACCCCCCTCACCCCAAACATTGAACCTTTGTCCATTTAGACTTGACACTGCAGATAACTCACACAAGGTGAATAGAAGCTGTGATTGATTTGCTTGGATATTCAATTTTTGGTCATGTTTACCATCAACCACTTTTAAGCCAGTACCACTTTTATAGATATGGGCAATTTTGAAAGAAATTGACAAATTTATAAAAATTGCTACTATTTCTGAAAGTTTTCTGTGAACCCCTACCTCGCAGGCAGCCACTGCCCCCAGTTTGAGGACCACATGAGTTGTAATTCGTTGGATTGGATATTGAACTTTACTCATGTTTACCACCAGCCAATTTTAAGCAAGTACCACTATGATATACAGTATATGGGCAAAGCAAAAAATTCACAAATAAAAAATTTGTTAAAATTATACACAAAAATCAGTAGCGTTCTTGTAGGAAGTGTATTAGTAGGTGTGGTGTAAACCAGATCCTGTCCAGATGTTGCTGTGTAACCTTTAACAGCACAGTACTTTTCTCTCTGCAGATCAGAGCTTGCTACTTCCTGCCTTGTCTACACAGGCAACAATGAATAGTTGCAGAGGACCAGAAGACTGCCATTCTACTCAATTTGACCGACCAATTAAGTTGTATTCTAAGTTGATCTCAGTGTGATGTACATTACCACTGTCCAGTGCAGGTTAGACAGCTGTCAGGTCTGCATCTGACCGCCTCCTGTGTCAGATAATGTGAGCTCTTGGCATCCTTCATATGGCACAGCCACTGGTCCTGGAGGCAGATTGTTTCATTTCACTGTGTAAGGTGTATATGGAAATGACAATAAACCTACTTGACTTGTCTTGACTTTGCTACATCCTCTGGTTCACTGAACAGTCAGTAGACTGTTCATTCATTTGGATGATATCTAGCAAGTCCCTAGAATAGTCTTCTAGATCTTGTATGTAGTAGGACTGCTGATTTGAGGCTCCCTGACGACTCTGGCAAGCAGTGGGGGAAGCCCTGCAGAACCATGAGCCTTCTCAATGTGGTGCTCTAAGGTACCGCCATCGCCGGAGCCATAGAAACCTCTCCTGTCCATAATGGTGGTTAAGTCGATATGTTTGTGGAATTACCACTGTCTGATCCCAACACTTTACAGCCCTCAATTTTCACTTGATGTGTGACCTCAATGAACACTTGCAACTTGGCAAGTAATTTGAAGTGGTAGGTTAACACAAGGACTTCATCTCCTGGTGCAAACTGACTAAACCAGGAGCTTCTATTATACAGCTATTGTTGCTGCAGCTTCTGGACCTAAAGCAAAACGTCCTACGACAATCAATCCATTTCGCTTGTCTTGAATTTCAAGAGTGCTAAAATACTGCCAAAGTCAGGAGAATATGACAACAGCCACGCACAGAGAACTGAAATGGAACTAAACAAAGTCAGTTGCATGGAGAGTAATGGTTTTACCCACTATTCTACACCAACTATACCTTTGTACACCCCTTTCTATTATGACCACAGATCTGTTCAGCTTCAGAGGACATTTCAGCAATGATATTTTAGTAGGTTCATAATGTTTGTAATGTGTTTTCATAGTTAATTTAGCATTTACTGAATCCAAAGCTAAGGCCATGTTCTAAGACTAGCTGAAGATCCATCATGAGGGAACATTTATAGACACTGATGGCTCGATGAGGTATTTCAGTGTTTGACATGGAGTATATTTGTATAGATTTATAGAGATGACATTTCATATCCCATACAAATCAGTTATGTCAGTATTCAGGTTTGTCTCAGCACAGCTGTGGCAAAATGAGTCACTGAAGACTCTTTACTTTGAATGTCATTCAACCATCCAAAAAAACCCAAAGGCAAACAAATGAAGTTGCAGGGGACTAGCACCCTTTGAAAATGTTTTAAGATTAGATTTTTGTGTTACTTAACTTAACATTTACTAAAATACACTCAGTGCTCTTTGCTAATAAAGACATTTACAACATTTTCACCATTAAGTAACTTTATTTTTAAAAAGCCACCTAATAATAAATATAGTTTGTATCACCAAACAAATATTAGATATTTACCAACCTATTGACAGTCAATGGGATGAAACTAGTGCATTTAAACTTAAAAGAAGTTTAGAATCCACTTCCAGTTTCAGCATTTGCCAGGCACCCTATAACCAGAGTGACTTACAATTGTTAGTTTCCCCCCTGGAGCAACTGAGGGTTAACTGTCTTGCTCAAAGACACAGTGGTAGAAAGTGGAGCTTTGAACCTGCAACTTTGTGGTTATCAAGTTCAGAGGCGAGTGTTCTACCCATTAGGCTACTACCACTCTGCATCACCACACAACCAGTTAATAGGATGTCAGATATGTACTGTTACTGTTATTTATTCTTTCCATGTTATAAAGAAAACTTGTTCATTTTCCTTTAGTTGTTCATTCAACAACATCCAGTGATAAGCAAGAATAAAAATCTGCAGTTTATGAAATGAAAAGGTAAGTGGTAAACACCTCTCATCTGTACAAATATATGTGTGTCCAAGATTAGGTGGAAGGCTCTTGAATGTCATTTTATGTGACTGTGATGTAACCCAAATTTTGGTCTAAGTCGAAACACACCCTATCCTAAGTCACTTACCGATCCTAACACAGCTGTAAAATCATAAAAACACAACTAAGCCACAGAAAAAGGAAAACTCCCTCACTCATACACCACATTACTGCGTATTCTTCCACCACGCAAAACCAAACTAGTTTGCCCATGTAGTCTGTAAGTATGAGGCTAACCATTTAAGCATGTAAGTGAGTGGGAGTGGGAATGAACACTGTAACTCGAGGATCCCCTGTAGTGACAAAGGACTAAGTAATAATTAACAGGCAAGTGTGTTCTATGACCATGCTGGCCATGTTACCACCCCTGATGATTGGAAGAAGCAGAAAAGATACAACCAGAACAGGCTTAGCTCTAAAAATTATAAATATGTATGTAGTAGGGCATTAACAGAAAAGTCGACTAGTTGAGGCAGAAGTCGACGCCCCCCGAGAGAAGCTGACTAGTCATGTGTTTTTTTCCTCTCTCTCTGCCCTCGCTTGTGTACACTGCCTGTGATTGGCTGACGCTGACACGCGTTCCATGACTTAAACAATTATTATAGTCGCTTCATAAAAGGGGCCGTACCGTTGGCGCGAGTGTAATCTTCACACAAAACCACAACAAGACCAGAGACACGGCAGCAGGAGACAGACACACACATCACATGTGTGGAGATATTTCACTCTAGACACACAAACAGCACAGAGACCTGCACAACCTGCAAGTCGGTGTTAAAGTACAGTAACAGTACCGGCGTTCTGCACAGCCATCTGAAACGGCATCTGCTAGCCAACATCGCTAACGCTAGCTAACTTGGCTAACGCTAGCACTGCGGGGAGTCTCCAGTCCAGAGGATGCTAAGTCGTGCCGCAGCTTAAACTGTTCCTTAAACTGGATCAAGGTATCCGCCTTTGTTTTGTTTAATTGTCATGTTGACTGTTAATGTTACAGAAAACTTGCTGTAAAGTTGCTTAATGTTGGACACCTGTGTTCCTCCGCTGCATGTGTGATGACATCAATCAACTAGTCGACTCGACTTCGACTTTGCTGACCGACTAGTCGACTTGAAAAAATCGTTAATGCCCTAGTAGGTAGAATCAATGATTTTGTGGCCAATATCATAAGGATTAGCCAGCACTTCCCCCTAACCAGCTTTTAACAGACCACACTACTGCCTGGTAGAACCACGAAAACATATCACACAAACCTCTCCCTTCTTCTTACACATTTACACTAACACACCTCTGTCTCTAAAAACATCATATTTTTGGTCTTCCTTAGATGTATATGCAATAACGCATGCTGTAAATAAGAACTGATAAAAACAATTTATCTTGTTTCATTTTGGGCCTGTTCCTTATTCATCAGAGGTGAATTGCTTTCATTTTAACATTCAGACTGGGCCAAGTTAAAAATACATCAAACACCCCCTCCCTCAGACAGGAAAATCTCACTCGCAATATCTTAATTGAAATCCTTATCTTAGTCCAGAGAAAGACAGGGTGCGAGAGAGAGTGAGAGAAAGAGAGAGAGAGGGAGAGAGAGAGAGGATGAGAGAGAGAGGATGAGAATAGAAAGAGAGAGAAATGGAGAAATGCAGGGAGAGAGAGGGAGAGGCAGAGATAAGGAAAAAGCTTCCTTTGCGGTTGGCCTGTGTTGGCATGCCATTTGCAGTTAGGCGTCTGATATTTGACGCTTGACATTCACAGGTGTTCTTTTTACCTGAGCGCAAAATGTTCTCTGTGTCTGCGGCAGACTACGGCAAAAGTTTGCAGGGCCAGCACTCAGAGCAGAGGTCTTCTCACAACCTAATGAGAGACTGCAGGGAGTGAGGAAGGAGGAGAGAGAGAGAGAAAAAAAGAAGAAGAAGAAGATGAAGAAGAAGATAAAGAAGAAAGGGAGATTTTCTTTGCATTAGCGCCTATGAAAGCACAGAGAGTCCTCTGTAGCTGGCAAACCGCTGATAAATTGCCTTAAGCTAAGCTCTACTCTCGCTCTGAGTGTGTGTGTGTGTGTGTGTGTGTGTGTGTGTAGGTTCTCATCTGCAAGCACAGTTTTTTCTGTTGATGTTAACTCAGAGCAGCACTGTCTGGTTTGATGGCATTTTCTTCATGTTGGGGAAAGAGACGAAGATGGAATGGAGCTATTGATTCCACTACTCTTATGTCTAAACGCCTACATGTGTGAGACAGCAAGACCTCAGTAAGCAGAGAGAGAAAAGGAAGAGATCATAAGAGATGTGCTTATGTGCCTCAACATACACATTCTGTAACACCTGTGTTGTTTTATGTGTATCTATTGTGCTGCAATAAAGAATACACTTTCATATATAAATATATAAAAAATACCGTAGTGTTTAAGTACAATTTATTTATTTTTAGTGTCAGAAAAAAAGAGACAAACACGTAAGAAAATGACATCTCTAATGCTTAGTATAATTTCAAATCTAGCTTTACTTTTGTGTGATTTTTTGGGCGATTTTAGGGCAGACATTTTTTACATTTCGTAGTTGCGGGCGGGCGGGTCAAAAAATTACAAAACGCATTTCATTATCGATCAAAATGTGTTGTAAACGGGGTTCGATGTTTTTTCTTCCTCAGGTCGGGTCAGGTTTCAGGTCATTATCCAAGTATTTTTGCGGGTTGGGCGGGGTGGTTTGGATCTCCTGATGGGTCGGGTTGGTGTTAAAAAAAAGCTGACCCACGCAGTGTGCACCTTTCTGCCACTACATCTTCCATCTGTCTTACACCAAACAGTTACAGGCGTCCTAATACAGAAACGGCTACCCACATACACATCAATGGCCTTGCACATTTCTTTTTCATGAGCATATAAAACAAATTAAGATTTATAAGCAGATTAGAGAAAATAATGGTCTAAATTTGTTATGGGGATTAACTTGGATGTAAAACGCAAGCAACTTCTAAGAATAAACTTTAGAGGTGCATCCTTGCAGAAGTCTCCTGAACAGAACAGACGCAGTTGTAAAGACAAAGGAAAAACTTTTTAGGTGTTGGGACTTCTGTGTAATTTTCTTTTACATAATTATGTTTTACTTGTTAAATTGTATTTTTTCCTGGCCATCCTGCAAGTGCACATTCCAGCTCTGAGGCAGTGCATATACGTTTTTCCTCTGCAAAAAAAAGGAGGAAAATATGACAATTTTTTGATTGTGCCATTTTGCGGCCAAATTATGTGTAAATACAGCTTTATGTATTCGTGGGTATATGTTATATGGGCCTGTTGGAGTCATCACAGACGGTTCTGAGCTAGATTTCAATACACTTTGAGGTACAACAGACCGAGACACTGATATTACTACTTTTTTACTACTTATCATTCAGTGTAGTGTGATTACAGTTCAGTACTGTCCTTCGTGGATGAAAACCTTGCTTCTCTTTTTTTTTTTTAGGAATACAGAAAAATTTTACCCTTTCTTTGAGGGCTAAATATGACACACAAAATAACTAAAATAACTGTTACTGACTGTATTAAAATTAGCCCACTCTTATAAACATTCTGTTTCCAGAATGCAGCCGTTTGATTTTTTCCAAGATATATGTTGTTGGGATTGCAAGACAGTACAAATAACTTCTTCCTCAACACTCAGCACAGTGCTAGCCATTGCGGGTGTCTGTCAGTTGATGTATCAGAATTGGCAGTTTCTACTCCAAGCACATTAGCTGATGTTGCATTTACAACAGTTCAAAAAGATGTGGTGGTGCTTCATGTGCTCAGAAAAGCACATGTTCCAGCTTTAGTGGTACTGTGTGAAAATGCTGCCATTCAGCTGGATGGGCTCTCCATGGTCCCTCCAAAGTGCACACATGCTCTAAAAAAAATCCACTTCTAGGACACTGGGGACACACAACATATGTGGCAGGGCATCCAGGCTACCATCAACATCTCCAACGGCTTTTGACAGTGAGGAGTCCTTTCCAGATGTGCTAAATGACTTCTACACACAATTTGAGTCATGGAACAACATGGCAGAAAGGAAGACCATCCCTCCCCCCAACGACCAAGCACACTGCATGACCTTGGCTGATGTGAGGAGAACTCAGTGTTAACCCTTGGAATACTGCTGGAACAGACAACATTCCTGGCCAAGTGCAGATGATGTGCAGATGTCCTGCCTCATTGTCTATCATCCTGGCACACCCTCTCTCATGAAGTGATTCGAAAGGCTTGCCATAAGGGATATAAAGTCACAGCTGGAAAACAAATTTGCACATTATCTCAAATTTTTGACAAATTACTCCATCGCAACCACCTCCCTGTGCAACTGCATCCTTGACTTCCCAACTGGGAGACCTCAGTCAGTCACTATTGAGAGCAACATCTCCAGCACCATCAAACTAGGGTCCCACAGGGCTCTGTGCTAAGTCCAATGAAGTTCATGCTGCTGACCCATGACTGTGTGGAAAACCATATTAGGTTCACCCAGAATGTTGTTTAATTTCACTGTATGTTCATTGATTCCAAACGATTCTCTAATTTTACATTACTACATGTGCTTTTATTTGATCTATCCCAACTAATTAACAGCAAGTAGCAGCCTGCTCCATTGATCACTAAGACTACTGATTACCAAAGCCAATGTCTCTGCATAAAAAATGTTTGTTTTTTGCACAGGGTTATCACACAATCCAAGATATATCTCAATCCAAGCGCAGTCATTATTCTCACATAGTGGGCATTTGGGGTGTTAAATACCAGTGTGGCTCCGTAGCCGGAGGAGAACGGAAGCTCAAAGGGTTTTGACCTTTCTCAGGTTACAAGCTTGCTGGCTTGCGCTGAAGCTGTGGCCTTTTCAGCCTCATCCCACCCCTCTCTCTGACTCACCTCTCTTTCTCACAAAACTGGACTGGCCTGGCTGGGTTATGCAAGGACAGTACAATGATTCAGAACCTGCCTGAAACAACCAAAACGTTCAACTTTCAACTTGTTTTTTAACATCCTTTTTAAAGGACCTATAAGCACAAACTTTGTTTTCATTACCTGCTACTCCAAACACACTGGAAACATTGGAACTGCACTGTGAAATGTGATGCTAAAAAAATAATAAATGGCCTACACAAACATTTTGATTCGACTGTTCTCCTTAGTGTCACATGGCTGCACAGCAGAGGTATTCAGTTTAATAGCACATATGAAAGTCACTGAATTTTAATTTATACTAAAGATCTAATTTTTATGTTCACATAACACTGAAAACTTTTGGTCAGATTTAAGCAAATAATCAGATTTATTGTGTGCTGTAAACAGAATATACCACTGGCAAAGTCTTACACAGTCTTTCACTCTAGAAGTGTCCCTGTGTCTCTATCTACATTTATATTAAAAGCCGTGTTGCTTCAGTCCATGTGCCTATATCACATGCATGATCCACGTGCATCACACGTACCAGCTACGAAAAAATGAACTTAAGTCTCAACTGAAAAAAATGCTCTGATTAGCTCTCAGCTGTTCATGATTAGGGATAAAATGGCCTGATGCATTAACGCTTTTGTAGCCATTACTGACACTATCTTCAAGATATCTAATGAATATATGAAAGCAACTCAGATCTGATTTGACAGGACCAGATTTTTCACATGGCAAGCTTGTGGCAGGATCAATTAAACAAGGAAATTACTGAGGGAGCTCAGTCTTCATGCTTGGAACCGCTTCTATGCTAGGTGCTATATAGGTAACAGGCTAACCTACCTGAGTATTACAGCAAACTCGCACTTGACAGTTCTCATATGAATCTAGTCTGTATCATTAAACATATGCTTGCTGTAAAAGATAAATAGACAACATGAGAAATGAATATAAAACTTAGCATTACAACTATATATTATAGCACAGCAGTGAAACACTGTTGTATGCAATAAACTTACATTAAGAAAATATCTTACATAAGCCTTTAATGGCAACAGACATACACTACATGGACAAAAGTATTGGGGGACTCCTGTTAATTATTGAATTCAGGTGGCCAGTGAAGGGGAATCTTAATGATTCAGCAGACCAAGACATTTTGGACAACGCCATGCTTCCAATTTTGTGGACAGTTTGGGGAAGTACCTTTTCTATTCCAGCAGAACTGTGTAGCAGTGCACAAAATGTAAGGTCCATAAAGACATGGTTGAATGGAAGAACTTGACTGACCCACACAGAGCCCTGACCTCAACCCTATCCAGCACCTTTGGGATGAACTGGAACGGAGATTGTGATCCAGACCTTCTCGTCCAACATCAGCGCCTGAGCTCATAAATGCTCTACAGAATGAATGGACACACATTCCCACAGTAAGATCTTGTGGAAGAGGCGGGGGCAATTCCATATTAAAGTCTATATATTTAAATGCAGTATCATTGAAGTCCCTGCTGGCGGAATGGTCAGGTGTCCCAATACTTTTGTCCATACCTATATAAACATTCATGAAGGTACTTACCATGACACCTTCAGGGCTGAAATAAAATTACTTCAAAAAAAATTGACCGTTTTCATAATCAATATCACCCCCAAAAATGACAAAAAATTGATTGTTTTCATAATCAATATCACCCCCAAAAATGATTTAAAATAAGCCTCTTTAAATGTCTTCATAGGTATGGGAATTGTCATGCATGGGTCATGTAGATGTTATCATGCATGAGCAATGTCGATGCAGCCCTATTAACACTTGATCCCGGTTATTGGAAGTGTACATTACTGTTGGAACGCTGCATATCTTACAGATAGAGTTGATATGAAAAGCTTTCAATACATAAACAGAAAATGAACCAAACTGAGTGTGGTAGCGTATCTAATAAGCTCATACCAAGCAACAACATCCTGAAGGTGCAAACAGCATCCTCAGGTGTAAATCTATGTACTTCTGATATGGGCTGTTTAAAGGCAATGCTATCTTGCAGGAGAAAATAGGAATGCAAAAACTGATAAGGAATAGTTTTTCAAGTCGAACAGCACTGACGAAATCAGATCTGTGTCACATTTAGGCAAAAAAAAATCCACTTCATCCTGGGAATATGGATAAAACTTCTGTGCGCATCCTTACAAAACCATGGGAAGAAGTGGGAAATACAGAAAAACACTCCAAAGTGTGTGTGTGGTGGTATCTGTGTGCCAGTGTAGCGTGTAATAGAGAGCAGTTTGAAGTTAATTGAGAAACAGACACGACACTGCAGCACGTTCCTCAGGCACTGTCCCACAAGCACAGCACATTTCCCCGGTCCAGTCTGAGCACACACCACAAACTCTCGGGCCCGGCAGGCTGTGGGCTCGTCCGGCCCTGGAAAAGTCACCTTCTGAGGCCTGATGCCTGTTTGAAAGCACTAACAGAAGAAGTCAAATTCAATCCAGTCAAAGTATTTAACATCCACCCCTCTGCTGCTGTGCAGTCAGGCTAACTCACCCCAGTCCACTTGGTTACGGAGGACTTAAGGAAAGGGTCAGGGTGCCTCCCTGTGGTCAGGAATACAACTGCACTCCTAGGGCTTTCATCTGAACTACAGAAGCTGTGAGTCAACGGTGAGCAGTAATGAAACTGACTGTGAGCTCCAGCTCCACACACACACACACACACACACACACACATGCTCACACAATTCCTATGAAAGTCATTTACACTTCAAAGGCCTGCCCTGCATGTGTGCATCCGCATTTAAACACACATACATAAACACATACTCTCACACACACACACACGCACACACACACGCACATACACACAAACCAACAAACTCCACACTGCATGGAAGCTTCCTCTCCTGCTACTCCTCTCACTGCAAGATATCACACACACACACACACACACACACACACACACACACACAGAGCTGCCGGTCTGCACCTCTCCCTATCACACATACACAAATGTACAGAGACACATTTACATAATATTTCCTTTTGGCAGAATAAAAAATAAGACAGCAGGGCTTAGGTTGCTATTATGGACCAGTCTGGTGTGTGTGTGAGTTTGTGTGTGTGTGTAGGGGGTGTTCTAATAAGAATAAATATCTAGTCAAGTGAAGTTTATTTACATAGCACACCATTATAAACAATGGTCATCCAATGTGATTAACAAGAATAGAAAAAGATTAATTAATTCATTGATTAATCCTTACTAGGGTTGCAGGCACCAGGAACCTATCCCAGGGTCTACGAGCGCGAGGCAGGGACTCTGGACGAGGCTGAAATAAAAGATTTTCATGGAAATTTATACAGTTTTCCATTTTCTCAATATTTATGCAATCAGTCAAGACATGTTCAGAGTTTTGTGTCCTTATTTTGGCACCAGAGTTACGATTCTTATATCTCTGTCTTTGTCTGACATCTGTCTTTTCTGTAAATATAACCCCAACGTTTCACTCAGTCCTTCATTAAGGTGGTGGACACTTGTCAGTGTGGTTTAGGACACAGCATGATTTACTCTGAGCTATAAAATTAACTAAACCTCACCATTGAGCTTAATGCTGTGCGCAGCCATTTGAAATATTTAAGACATTTTAGCCAAATAAGCAAATACTAGGGAGGGAGGGAGTCCGGAGAGCTAAAGAGCAGTGAGCAAAAGGGTGGTGTTGGTTACATCGTTTTTATTTATTGAAATGAGATTTTACTAATGCACTTTGAATTCTATGGGTTAACAAAATGTCTGGATAAGTATATTCTCATTACAGGATTGTAGTTATAAGACCAGTAACAAGTAACCCTGTGTCCTCAGTGTTGAATGAGGTTTTCTTATTCCCACATATTAAAACTCTAAGCCCTGTGGTCTTCTCCAAGTCTGCTGTAATAGATTCACAGTTGAAAGTTGAGGCCAAGAGAACTCGTGGGTAGTAAGTTTGAAAGCGTGTTAATGGCACAGACTTGTGCGACGTGCATATTCTGCATGTGCTGTACCTGGCAGGATTATCTTATCTCTCATACGCTTCTTTTTGTTGTTGTTTTTAAGAGCTAATTGTCTTATCTACAGTGGCTCCATATAGTTTATAGACATAATGCAGCTCAATGACTTCATAAAAAAATTTAAACATACACCTGAATACAATGCACCGCGTTTGTCACTATGTATGTTTGCTGGAAACAAACGCCATGCTTCCAACTTTGTGGACACAGTTTGAGAAGACCCTTTTCTATTCCATTATGACTATGCCCCACAGAGCCATGATTTCAATCCCATCCAGCACCTTTGAGATGAACTGGAACAGAAATTGATAGCCAGGCCTTCTCATCCAACATCAGTGCCTGACCTCATAAATGCTCTACAGAATGAATGGACACAAATTCCCTCAGAAAATCTTGTGGAAAGCCTTCTAAGAAGAGTGGAAGCTGTTATAGCTGTTAAAGGCAGGACCAACTCCATATTGAAGTCTATGTATTTGCATTCAGTATCAATAAAGTCCCTGTTGGTGTAATGTCCAAGTGTCCCAATACTTTTGTACATATCATGTATGTATTCTCATTAGATTAGACCGTAGAGACCACAGCTAGCTAGCTATCAACCTTAATTTTGGTACGGGCTGCAAAACAGCCAATGCTCATGATGACCTTTTTACCAAGATAATGAATATAAGCCTAAATGTAAGCCTCCTTTAGATATTTATATTTTATTCAGTTCCACTACACATCAATATACATCATAGATTACAGTCATTTTATACAATAAACACTGTGCAATATTCGAAAGCTCTGCCCAAACGAAAGAGTGAGAGACTTTGCTGGTCTTGTTCTGAAGCATATGGCTCAAAGGAATACATCTGGCAAAAAAATCGAATTTACATAATTTAGCCCAGATGTGGTCGATCAGGCAGGACATGACTGGAGGCCAAATTTTGCTTCTTTAGTTTAGTGCTGGAGCTAAGAAGCTAATGTTGCTAACAAATAGCCCAAATTGTGTCCATAATAATATATATTTCTTTCAGCCTGCTCAAACTCATCCAGATGTTTATTGTGAATGTGGTTCTAGGATAAGTGAAAAAAAAACAGTGAACGTAATTTTTCATAAAACTATCCCTGTAAGTGGAAAATAAACTGGATTACTAGATAAAAATAGGCATAGATTAAGTTTAGCCTTTTTACTGAACTGGCAATTCATTTGTACGCAATTTGCATAGCAATTATTTATTTTCACCCACAAAAGAATTACATGAGGTTAATAAATTACACGTAAAATGAAACTTTGTTAACATCTGCTTATGCAGTTATTAACAATGAAAGTTGTTGACTTAAATTTAAAAAATAATAAAAATTCAAATAAAGCCTGTTTAAAGGCGGGGGAGACACTGTGAATATTTGTTCCTCCCCTAATAAAAGTGGTGTGTGGGACACACACACACACAAACACATTGCATGTGCATGGCCCCTGTGGGAATTTCTTCTCCCTGTCTCAAGCAGCTCCATGTTAACAAAATGCAATTAAACACCGGCTGCTCCCAGGTATTGATCATATCTGTCTCTGAGTGCATGTAGAACAACAGCACCAATATTCAGTTAACAATCCCCACACTACCATAAACCCTCTCTGGCTCCCAATCTCTATCTAAGTCTCTCTCTCTCACACTTACTCACTCACTCAGTGTGTGTAGAACACCAGTTAACAACCCCCACACAGCCGTAAAACCCACCCTGGCTGCCGGAAAATGCTCTGATCCATATCTGATCAACTCAATCACTGCCAGACCTTAAAACCCAGCAGATTTTGCTGATAGTGAGAGTTAATGGAACACAAAGGAGGCAGGGAGTGCTCTGTAAAGGTGTTAAACTAAAGCAAACACGCAGACAAAGTCTCTGTCCCTTTTCTGAGCCTTATCTGGACTGGAATTTAGGGCAAAGCACTAATGACCGTGTCAACGATCGCCTATGACATGAGCTTAATGTTGGTAAAGCATATCTGATTCTTTTGTAATCTTGGCTTAAATGAAACTGATTAAGCTGAAATTATGACCCTAAATATGACTAATCAACTCATCGTTTGAATGATAAAAGGACACTGTTTAGACATATATATTGTAACCGAAAAACAGTCTTCAAAACAAACACCAGTGGCAGCTGGAATAGAGAAAAGAGCAGCAGAGAGTTTGTGTAAGACTCCATGAATCGAGTTGTTCCTCAGATATAAGGGTCAGGTGTGGATTGATTCTGTCCGTTTGCTGACCTTTAAGACTGGATCTGAAACAGGCCAGTGATCAAAGAGCAGGAGAGATGGAAAGATAGAGAGGTAGAAAGGAGGGAGAGAAAATGGTGACACACCAGGGAGACACACGTCTGTGCAATTATATATTTAGGACTGTTCGTTGCACACCCATTCAATATAACAGGAGAACATATACTAATCAGCTGTAACATTAAAACCACCACCCTAAAATTGTGTAGGTTCCTCTCATGCCATCAAAACAGTTTTGACTTATTAAAGCATTGATTCCACAAGACCTTGGAAGGTGTGCTCTGGTATCTGCACCAACATACCATAGTAGCATTTTTTTTTATCCCTTAGAACTCTGAGAGTATTGCCGTTTGCTGCTCTTTCTCTTGCCACGCTGCCACTCAGCCGCTCTCCGGACCCCCTCCCTCTGCGGATTTTTCTCACCCACTTGCGGGCAGCGACTATCCTGAAAGTTCTCCCGAGTACAGAAACCTTGTGTTTTTCCTGTTTGTTTCTAAGACCTAAATAAAAATTAATTTGGCCATTTTTGTTCTTTATGGGCATTTCTATGGTTCTGTATGATATAGGAACACCAAGCATCAACACAAACCAGGAGAACTTCCATTTAAGACACTGTTTTGTTGTATGATGACAGTTTACCATTTGTTGTGCGTCTGGTTTGGATCTGATTGCTTTCTAAAGGTTAGGTCTTGTAAGTTGAACTATGGGGCTTGCATGGATCAGACAAGTTTGCCCAGTACATCTCAAAGATACATGATCGGATTGAGAACCAAGGAGTTTGCATGTCAAGTCAACACCTTGAACTTTTTGCTATCTTCCTTAAACCATTCTTGAACATCATTTATGCTATGACAGTCTGCATTATCCTGCTTAAGGAGGTCACATCATTTATGGAATATCATTGCTAAGAATGGATGTACTTGATCTGTAACAGTGTTAAGGTAGGTGGTATAATGTGACATCCACACTAATTCCCAGCGGATCACTGCCCAGAGCATCACACTGCCTATACTGGCTTGCCTTCTTCCCATAGTGCAACCTGGTGTCTTCTCTTCTCCAGGTAAGCAACACACTCGCAACAGGTCATCCACATGATGTAAAAGGAAATATGATACAACAGACCAGGCCACCTTCCAAAGAAGTCTGGCTATTGTACCAGGATCTGAATGAAGGAGGAGAGGAGATATCACTGTGGATGTGAGTGAAATAAACCCTCAAAAATATATATTTTAAACACTTATTTTGTCAAGTCTCCATTATTATTTAAAAAAGAAGATGGGAATGAGGCACTTCACAGCTTCTAGAAATGACATCTTAGCATCGCTGACGCTATTGCAGCAGGGGGGTCAATATGACCCCCCCTTGGCGGTTCTAGGGGGACTCGAATGTTGGCGGTTCTACTGTTAAAGGTATTGTCTGTCTGTTTCTAAGGTTAGAGAAAGAGATAGACATGCAGTTTATGGATTATTCTGTTCTTCTTATGAAATTAATCTGCATGTTAGGTTGTTATGAGAGTGAAGTACTGAAGTATGAATGAATGTACAGGCTCTTGGGGTTTGAATAACTGGAGAAAATGTTTTGTTCGTATATTTGTTTTTTTGTTTAGTGTTTTTTTCTCCTGGAGTTAAGGTGTGGATTTCATGAAAATGAACAGACCTTAGATCAGTGTTAACGGCCACAAGTCCATTTTGCAGCAACTGAACTCACTTCTGTTCACTCTCACTACTTCATCCCCCCTTCATTCTCATTTTATATCTGTATATACTGTATATATATATGGTAATTTTATACATTTTATATATAAAATTACATTTATATATTTTATTCAAATTCTAAACTAAAAATTTTTGGTAATATTATTATTATTATTATTTGCACTTAATACATCAGTTCTGGCTTTTCATTCCACAAGTGTTATTTTGGGGTCTTAATTCAATGTCAAATAAAATTCTGTCCAACTTTTGATCATGTCCATTACATAAGGCAACATAAACCGCAGCCATGTTATAATATCTGTAATCATTCTAACTTCCTAATACTCAAACCCAGATCCACCTGCCACATCCATTCACACATTCTTATGGTTTTCTCACTTATCCTGCACCTGCTTCAAACTGCATTGCTATGAAGTTGCTTCTCCACTTTTGTCTCATTTCACATTCTCCTCCATTCTCTCCCATTCATCTTGTAGTCTAGTCACTGGTACATAGAGCTAATGTATTCAATTAATCACATAACTGCATCGAGGCAGCACACATTGGTTTCCCAAACATTCTGTGTGCGTCTGTGTGTGTGTGTGTGTGTGTGTGTGTTTATTTGTTTGTTTAATGACTTTAGCTCTTGACCTCCTTTGGCTCTTTTTGCTGTAACTTTGGGTTTGCTGAGTTCCATTTGAATGCAGACTGTATACGTGTATGTGTATATACATATATAGGGGGGTGTTTGCCCCTTTTACCCCTAGGGAAAGAGAGAAAGAGAGGGGAAAGAAAGTTTTAGAGTATGAGTGTGCATGATGAGGAGCTGTGTATGAGAGTACGCGAGGGTTGTGTGTATATGAGGTTAACACAGCGGGGCGCCGTCCTTTCAGATCTCCTTAAATCCAGCCCAGGTCTTCCCTCCTTTCAAGCCTGATCTCCCTGTCCTCCTCTCCCTACTTCTCCTTTTCTCCCTCCCTCCTTGCCTGAGAGAGAGGATAAGGCGAGGAGGCTCACTTTGATCTGGCTCCGCCCCCTCCTGCTTTGGCCATGCCGAAGTAACTACCAGGAGATGATCCCCTCTCTGAAGTTTGGCAGGTCGATAGGGACAGCGGGACATGGGAGGGTGGAGGCGTCAGTTCTTCATCTTTTTCTTTTCACCCCTCTGCTCTATCGCCTTCTCTTTTTTCTCTCATCTGCATTTGCTTCCAATCTTGGCTGCATCTTCATCAGCTTCTGAAGGCACACACAGCAGTTTAGCATTAAGCTGAGGAGTCTTATCACTGGAGGTAAATCAAATTGGCAGAAGATAAAAGATAAAAATGATCTGATGGTACTGCACCTACTATAATTTGAATGCTTAAGGGCCATCATAAAGACAGGGCACACCCTAGTTTGATCTCGGGTGTCCTTAACAGAAAAGATACCCGTTGGCTGCATTAGTCTAAGGCACTCCCTAGCAGTATGGCGTCACACAGTGTCAATACACCAGAAACCTGCAGAAGCAGTTATTGATCTTTTTTATGGGGTTTGATACAGTAAAGTGAGTAAGAGAATGAAAATCAGCACCCTCTGTTGGACAAAACTGGAAATACTCTTTTAAGTTTTTAAAGTTTCCTTGTAAGTAGTGATACACGACTCCAGGTTTTCTCGATTCCTGACAGTGGAGATGACTCCTCAACTACACATAAATTTAAGCAAAACATCACCATTGATTATGATGTTTGGAGAAAGCTGATCTTTCTGAATGTACATTATCCACTTTTTTGAGCAGCTACACATTCAGACTTGTGGAACCACCGCTTTTCAAATTACTGGGGCAAATATCCACCATTTTTTGATTGAGTTCAGGCAGCTTCTTTTAAAAAACTCAGAACACTGACTACTTAGCATGAACAAATAGCACTGAAGTTAGCTGCAGAACCAAATAATTAAAGCTAGGGGACAAACATTTCCCAATAAATAAAACCTGAGCGTTTAGTGAGAGAACTACTACTGTTAAATGACTGAGCAAATGCACTCTGTCACAGCTTGTTACCACACAATGTGACAGTTACTTGATGTCAGTTCTTACAGCTAGCTATAGGATGTTCTCAAAATGAGAGCTGGTACAATCTCAGAGGAGACCAGTTCACCTTGGTAACTATCCAGCTAACAAGTAATGTAATGTATACGCAACAGTGGTTTGTAACTCTAAAATGACGAAATGAAAGTGTCTGATATCATCAGAAATACCCACATCACAGCACACAGTGTGAAATTGTTGCATTGAACTCATTCACCAAATGAAGCTGTGGGCAAGCAACATCACAGCACCCCGGGGAGCAGTGTGTGGGGATGTTACCTTGCTCAAGGGTACCTCAATGGTGCCTCTGGCAATCCTGGGATTCGAAACTATGACCTTCTGATGACAGGGGCAACTCCCTAACCACCAGACCACCAGCCACCCTAATATAAGTAAAATAAAAAAGCAACACAGTCCACGTTAAGCTGAAATTGCCTTCCAGGCCTTGAAAATGTGTTAAAATGATAAAAACATGTTAGCTCACAGAAAACTCCAAATGTACACCTGATTTTTATGCAACCATTATAATCAATGGGGATATAACTTCCCTGCTGACAGATTTAAAAGAGCAGCTTTTTTCGGGGTTCAGTCTGGGCCTTTTGGGCCCTTAGGGTTAAATCCTATAAATGTAAAATAACTGTTTTAATAGTACTCAAGTACTGATACAAGGCAGATAAAGTCCTGTAATATAAGACTACTTTCCACTTCTGTTTACTGTACATAAACAAACCTGAGTGCCTATATTCTACTGTACAAAAAATAAGACACGTCAAACTACATCAATGACAAGCTTTGCAATTTGTGAGCCAACTCCCAGCTACTGAGACATCTGAGAGCATTTACAAAGTGCAATTATTGAACATAAAGAAAAGTAGTTGTCTGCTTTGTGGCTTTCTCTCGAGAACTGTGGATTTTAACATGCGTATTACACGCCCCATTGCACCAGGCTACAGTCGAGTGTAATACATGTAATTTAATCCTTTGGTTTATGAAGAACTGCGAATGGTGTTCATTCCTCCCACTCTTTTCATTAATGTCATTCCATGCAGTATTCATAGCTGCCAAAACATCACCCTTACAAGTTATTATTATCTTTTTTTGTGTTTGCCTGAAATAGCTGTCTATAACTCACTGCAGCCCGAACTGAAAGGAACAAGCAATCCTCAGCCTATCATCTGTTCGGCCACATTTGCAATCAGTCTCCATGGGTTAGCTCAGGCCAAGTAATCAAAATAGCAGACTTCTCTGTATGCAAGCCGCAGAAAATCCTTCTCTGTCTAAAAAAAACAGAGGTTTTTTTGGCCCTCTATTAAAAAGTGACAAACCTTGATCAAATCAGTTCTAAATGAATTTGAACATGATGGCTGTTGATTGTTATATTTTAATTTGTTAATATGCTACTCTTGTCATGTAAGAGACCCTGAATCCGAATATAGTGTCACTGAAATATGCAATACTTCTCAAAGGGAAAATCTCATTCTCATGTGGAATGTATCTCAATAAATCAACAAGTGGGGGCCCATTAATCATAGATAAGTACAATATTATGATAGATGAGTCCACAGAAATATATCTCATTATTAACAAAGCTGCAGAGCATGAGCAAAATTATCCAAAATGTGGGAGTGAGCGATGAGTTCTCCTCCATTATAAATGAAAAGATGAAACGTACTTAATGGAACCTAGTTGTTATGTCGGGCCACCGGTGAAAATGACAAGCATTAATGGGATGGTCCTGCCGAAAAAGGGAAAAAAAGTAATATTGCATGCCAAACAGTTACTGTATACTAACAGAAGCATCAAGAAAATCAGAAAGGCCATAGTCATTGCTTTTTCTTGTATTGTTTTACCTCTAAAGTTCAATGAATTCTCAACAGTCAGGGGCAGTAAGTGTAATCATTTAGTCACTCTAAAATCTCTACTACGGACTGTCTGCAGCAACAACAACCTCTGGAGGACAAATAATATGTAAATGCTTTCATGATAGAGATGATCTTATTAAAAAATGTTTATAGCCTAGGCTGCATGTATAGACTGGGGAGTGAGTGGTACACTATATGGACAAAAGTATTGGGACACACATGTTTTTCAGGGTTTGGGTTAGCACCCTTAACTTCCAGTGAAGAGCACTGGAATAATACTTCACCTTGCATAATATGCAGAACTAGCTAGGGCGTTCTATTACTCTGCTCTTATCAGGCGAGGTGATAAGAGGCACCTCTGCTTGAAACTCATCATCTAGGGTGAGTGAACTTGGGCGTTCTCCACTTTACAAGCTCAAATTTCTTGATTAAGGACATTAACAGTGATAATAATCGTTCATTAATTCATTCATCTGCCCGGGATCTACAATTGCAGACTCCTTTTTCAGTTAAATGCGTTTACTGCAGAAAAACAGTCTCTTTGTTCACAGGACAAAGTGTGTTTTGCTCCAATCACAAGACTTTCCGAAACAAACCCCCTACTAAGCAACACTCATGTCGTCACTCATATTGCCTAATGTTGCAATACACAAAGGGCTGTTTAATGAATTACTAGAGCTCATTTCGTCTACCAAACTTGGTTTTACAGTGAGAAGCTTAAATAAATGTTTACATGATTAATAACAGGACGATACAATGTTTAAGAGAAACAATAGAAAAAAAAACTTTTCAGAGATGTCTTTTATTCCACTTTTATCCACTTTTATTAAAAAATTTTTTTTATTTAAAGACAACAGTTTGTTCATTATAATTACAATTGCATATGAAAGTTTGTGCAACACTGGTCAAATTACTGTTTGAAAAAAGAAAAGGAGTTAAAAGAACATCTGCATAGAACTTAAATATGAGCCATTTCTGCATATTATAATGCATGATTGCCATTTGTTAGCTGAATTTGACATACAGAGAAATGTGCCATGGGCAAAGGTTTGCATGCTCTTTCAGTTAATCCACTTGTTTGTTTTTTTGTTTGTTTATTAGGCTCTCAGGGCTCATTAGTGCTCATCCAGGGTGAGGATCAGTGTTTTTCAAATTATGAGATGACAGGAATGGATGTAGAAATGATGACAAGATTCCTCCAAAGTTTTTCCATTTATAATCAATGTACCAAGGTTAGAGTCAGTTAAACATTTCAGCCCTGTAGTGGCGGACAAGTTTGATATGTCATGGAAGTTTCCACATTTCCGAAAAAACAGTGCGTCATCAGCAGTTCAGTGTGTCATAACGGGTTTATAATGAAAAAATTAACTCAGAGTTCTAAAAATAACACACTTTATGGTGCTGATTGTACCACAGGAAGAATGCACACAACCTACAATACTACACTTAGCATCTTGCCAAACATGCATATACCAAATGTCCAAAATAATCGAGACAATTCTGCACTGGCAATAGAACAAGGTGACCATGCCCAGGGCCGAGTGACAGCTAGAGGGACATAAAGCCCCCCAGTGCTGTGCTGTAGAGCAGTGAAAATCTGAAATGCTTAGGTGGCCCACCCAGACCCTGACCCAGATCAACACACAATAATTCCTTCAGTTAATTACAAAACTGATTGGTTGATTGATTGATTGATTGATTGATTGATTGATCTCTTACCTCATAATGCACACTTTGCAGTCTTTGATCATTTATGTGTAACTCTATTTTCATTTACTTTTTAAATTTATTGTTATTGCATTACCTTTTCTGTTGCAGCAATACAAAAATTTACCCACCTGGGTATTAATTAAGTTTGTGTACTCTCTTGCATTTTCTATGCTTGTGAATATGCGTGCGCATTACCTCTATTTTTTAAACCACTCAGACATATTACATGAATATTAATTTGAAAATGAATGCTCAAAACACACCCCTAAAGCTCAGCTAAATCCAAGGTGACTATATTGTGTATGACAGTGGCCCTTATGTCATGTAAAATATCATTCTATACATATATATTTACAGTGTTGTGCCTGAATGCATTCAATGAACGACATTCATTGAACGACATTCATTGAACATGTTCCTATTTTTCATGAACGCTGAACTAAAGTCGGTTTACAAATTATGAACGCAACCGTGAGTGACGTTCACTCTCGCGAGACTGAACGCAGTTCACACTCTACATTCACAGGATAGTGATGGGTAGTTTGACTCTTTTCAGAGAGCTGACTCTTGTGGCACGGCTCCCAAAGAAGAACCGGTTCTTTCAGCTCCCAAACGGCTCTTAGTTTATTATCAGCATCTGTAGCCTCATATTTTAGCCCAACTTGGCAAATATGAATGCTTTGTGTGTTGATAAAAAGTGGGGATCGGCTC
>JBBPCY010000039.1:34742363-34756280 GCA_037974405.1 Brachyalestes nurse
ATAAAATTGAAGCAAAAAATATCCTTAACGTTTAATGTCAACTAATATAATACTATTTACTATTTTATGTAAACTAATGTAATGCTATTTTATTAGACATTATTTTGGGCCATTTTAATCAATCCATTCATTTTGAAATGTGCATGCAACGTATTTGGCAGCTAGTGGGTCCAAAAATTATATGACAACAATAACCCATTGCTTATTGTACTTTTTTGGTTCTTCTCTTTTGTCTGGACCCACTCCAGGGAAGTATTCTCTCTCTAGGGATCCTGTGAGCCAATCAGGCGCAGCTCAGCTGCAGAGCAGTTTTCTATATTCTCCTGAAGACTCATGTCTGGAGTTCTGGTACTACAAACCAGGCCAGAGCAGCTCAGAACTGCGAGTGCTGCTCAGGGACGATCTTCTGCAACCAGAACTCTGGACTTCTCTGACTGCTGAAAGTAACATCTGGAAACAAGTGTTCATTCCACTGAAGTCCTCAAGTCCCACCGGAGTGCAGGTGGTGACACTTTTTACAGTTTTTTGCAATTTACATGATCAAGTCTGAGTGCAGTATGGTGTGGAGTGGAATATTTGCACAGAATTTAAAGTTATTACAGTTTGCTTTCCTGATTTAACCACTGTTCTTGCCAACAGGCTGTTCTTGAGCTCTCACCAGGCCAAGGACAGGAGGAAGAAATTGTCTTTGATATGGTCGGCATACGGAGGGGACAGTGTGGTGAGTCAGTCTTGTCCTAAAATATAAAAACTAAACTAAAGTAAAATATATAAAATATAAAAACTAACCAAAATATAAAACATATAAACCAGGTGAAGAACCATACATGTAATAAAATAGTTTTGAATGTTCAGTTCTGCATAAAACCATTGGCTTTAATGAAGAACCGTTGAACCCCTTTTTTAAGGTGTGTATATTTTAAGGTATAACATTTTAAGGTATAATTTGAGATATGCAAGTTTTCCATAACCGACCTTCTTTGAGTTGCTTCTGAATGCGTGGTCTTGTTTTTGGCTTTGGGTTCAAAAAATCAGTTAAAAATTATAGTTAACCACACATAAGTGTATTATCATTTTATCGATAATTAGCTGCAAACTTTCATTAGATGGACAGCTACAAGTTGGACTTGGCTAAAATTGCCTTTGACCGCTTCTTTAAATATAGAAAAGTAAACCAAGCACGTAATTATGCAACACAAAACAGACAAAATACAAAATGCTACCTTGTGCTATCCTTCAACCTATTTTACATTAGTAAAACCATGATGTAACTAAAGACTGCTAAGTTTTATCTTTGATGCAAAATGTCTTTTTTATGTTTGGGTTGTGTACATGTCTTGGTGCACCCACAGCACCCACATCTGGATTATCTGTCATCAGTTAGGACGGTCTCAGCATGTAAATAGTGACCAGTTATCTGGTTTGTATACTGCAGCCTCTTGTGTTATCAGCACTACAAAAGCCACTGTTGTGATAAGGACTAGCAAGCAATATATTGTGCAGTTCTTCCAGTGAAATTATCATCTAAATATACACTCCTTCATTAAAAAATAAAGAAAATCTGACAAAAGCACTGATGTCACTACCTAATCCACAGGCTCGCAATGCCAGGCTGGCTCCCAGTTTTGGTCAGATGAATCCACTCAATGCACTTGTACTGGAGATCAACTCACCTGCACTCAAATCACCTGTGGGGATGGGCAAGCCTGCAGGCAGACTTTAAGACCCACTGGTTCATCTACATCTGGCAAGTGCAGAGTCGCTAGTGACCTCCGTTACACCACCTTTGATGGGGTCAACTTCCGTTTCATGGGTCCGTGCACTTACATCCTGACTAAAGCCTGTGACGGGGTCAGGGAGCTGCCAAGCTTTGTAGTGGAGGTTCAGAAGGAGCAGAGAAGCAATTTGTCTGTTTCCACAATCCAGCAAGTGAATGTGAACCTGCAGGGTTTGAGAGTGACTCTGCTGAAGAGAGAACGAAGAAGGATCATGGTGAGCGCAATTACTTATTTCATGCCGACTTTTACATACCACCACTGGTTCTATGGTCATGAGGTACTTTGTGTGTTATAGCTATTTGGCCCCTGCCCTGCAGGATAACACCTGGTTCTTAAGGAGGTCTCCTCCTTAAGAAAGAATGGGATGTATTTAGGGAAACTGACTGTTTCAACGTAGAACAAAAGGCTGTAGAGGCTGTAGACTTCATCAAAGCCAGAATATACATTGTTGTATCCTTATAGTCTTACACGAGAAACGCTGGGCCAGGTGTGGTAAGCCTTTTGTGCTTGGATGCTGTCCAAAAAAGGATGCATGCTATGTATAATCCTGACATACAAGACTAAAAATGCACAGCTTATGCATAATGCATATAGGAAAAAAATGCAAAATGTATCTCTCTTATGCATATGAATTTGATAGGATTATGCAAAAAATGTGAGAATCAGGGAACAAAACTTGGATATATTTATTTAAAATGTAGCTGTTTTATAAATGTCTTGTTGAAAGCACCACTATGTCACTGACCCTGTTAGACTTTGCAAGTCACAGATTTTGTACAGGTAGTGGGTGGTATTATATATATTTGCATGATTAGCTACAGGCTTAGAATACTGAGTAATTTCAGATATACACACAACACCGGCTCTGAGGCCTTCGATTCTCTATGCCATTGGTTCTCAAACTACTCTTCAGGGACCATCAGGTGGTTCATGTTTTTGCATTATCCATATGTGTTGCAAGTTGATTCTGAACAAGAATTTGGGCCGTCTGGGAGTCTCTGAGGGCCAAAAGGGGCCTTTATTACTTTATACAGCAGATGTGGTACAACACTGAAAGATAAAACTGGATATCCTAATTTGTCAGTATGTGAGATGCTATTTATGTCTGCATCACTAAAAGTTTTAGAACATTACTATTTCTTTACTATTCAAAGCCTGGTGCCCTAATTATTCATGACTAAATATATATAATGAACGAAAACAGTTTCACTTATCATCTTTTTCAGATTAATGGAGTATGGAGGAATCTCCCTCTGAGTCTGGATGGAGACAGAGTGAAGATCAGTGCCCAGGGTCCAGTTGTGGAACTTCAGACAAACTTCAACCTGTCCGTCTCTTTTGCCAGATCTGGCATCATTCAGGTAACTGTGCCCAACCAGTTCTCGGACAAACTCTGCGGCATGTGTGGCAACTTTAACCAAATGATGGATGATGACAACAAGATGCCAGACGGATCTCTGGCTGACGATGCACAGACTTTGGGGCAGAGCTGGAAGAGTGAAGACCCCCAATGTCAGGAGCCCGTTCAGCCTACCATGTGTTCCGAGGCTGAGAAGCTGGAATATGCCAGTGAAGCATTCTGCGGCATCCTGCTGTCCCACCATGGCCCCTTCTCTGAGTGTTCTTCTGCTCTTGGTGCAGTGGGCTTCTTCAGGAGCTGTGTGTTTGAGCTTTGCTCCACACAAGGAGACCCTGAAACCTTTTGTGATGTCCTACAGGCATTTGCTAAGACTTGCAATGAGGCTGGGATTCCTGTGCCTGGCTGGAGAAATGCAACCTTCTGTCGTATGTCTTCCAAGATTTTTACTATACAGTGTTCAGGGTTTCTTAATTACTCCAAATGTAGGTTTTCAGCCAAGACATATTTGACTTATGTAACAAACAATTCCTGGAAGTTTACACTAACCCAGGCATGATTGTGCCAGCCTAAATTAGCATACATTTGCCTCTTACTGAGTGTAATCTTACACATTCATGTATATGTGGTTTCTGACACTACTGTTATCCAAAAAAATGTCACATAGCTAAAAACCTTACAGCATCTTAAACCGTGAATTTGTGAAATCTAATCAGCAAGTCATTCACAGACATGGTTTAAGAAAAGTGTTCATTATTTGGACATGCAGTTTTCACAGTTCTGACCAAGTGAGTGTAAGTTCCCATTATTTGTTACAGTCACCCTGTAGCTCCAGCGGGCAATCAAAGAACACCATACATGTCTTGGCTGATTACATTTGGGGTATGGGGTTGGTTTTTGGCCTAACAGCAGTTTTTTCATTATACATTCAGTTGAATGTATTCCACTGAGGTTTACTGCCCTACAAAGTTTCATTCCAACACACCCTATGCAACTAATCACTGTGTTTATGAGCATGCAAGATTAAAACAAGGCACATTAGATTGAAAGATCTCCAGGAACAAATTTTTACAGCACACCCATCTTCTCCTTAATAGGCATAGATACTACAATCAGACTATATGATACGATTATTAAGTTGTAGCATGTAACATTATTTTTTTTTTTCATCCTGATGGACTACACCCTCATCAACCTGGTAGGAATGAATCACTTATGTCCACGCCACACACACATGCCTTCTTAGTGTCTACCAGCATGCCAAATGATTTGTCATTTATTATATGATTACCTGGTCATTTATTAAACATGCATGGTTGCTACAACAAGCAAAACGGAACTGTCGAGGAACACCAGGTATGATCATTAGCTGATGACTCTAATCAAGAGTTTACAACAGGAAGGGTACCAAGTCATGCAGGGCAAGGACAGTAGATGTGCAAGAACGATACTGTCATTTTAAAAAAACACTGAAACATATTTCTCAACGGTTTCCTTCTAGCTCTTGCTTGTGGACCAAATAGTCACTTTAACGCCTGCTCCAGTGACTGCCCTGCCACTTGCTCCAGCCTGGATGCCCCAGAGGGATGTGGGAGTTGTGAAGAGAGGTGTGAATGCGATGAGGGCTTCCTGTTGAGTGGAGGAACTTGTGTAACCTCAGAGGATTGTGGGTGCTGGGTGGATGGACAGCACTATGAGGTACATATGGGTTTATGTAATAAAGTTAAATTGACGTCATAAACATGGACTGAGAGTATCTTCAAAAAAGCTAACAAGTAATGGAAGAGTACTGCCAACAGTTTTTTATACCTATATCATCACATTTTCTCAAACCCAGCTGTTGTTAAATGTAAAAGTTGTCTTAAATAGACTTATTTATGCCTTTTCTGGCACTGTATTACGTACTGTTATCCAAACAATAATGAAACAGTGTGGACAACATTAAGCGCCACTCTTTGTTTATAGCTGTACAACATACTTCTACCCATTTTTAGATAACAATAGATCATACAGTGTCAGAAACCACATAAGCAAGTCTATTTTAGATTACTTACTAAATGTGAAATTAATCTGGCACACAGTTTGCATGAAGTAACTGTCGGTATCTTTCTTCTTGAACTCTGCAACATAGCATTGATATAACCATCCTACTTTGCGTATGCTGTCAAGATTTATCATGACAGATTATGTTAATTAAAATAACAGTCTCATGAAACTAAAAAAGCTGTAACATCTCATGTGATCATGGGTGGGGCGGGGTAGCACACTTTTCAAAATCATTCGCCCCCCCACACACACACTTCTTCCGTCCTGGACAATAGCTGAGACTTAGAGAGCTGCGGGCATCCATCCCCCAACCCCCACTCCCGAACAACAGCCGAGACGCCATCCCAAGACGCCTTTAAAAAGGCCTCCAGCACCCATGCATGTGATGTTAAATTTGTATATCACATAAACAGTCATGGCATCAAACATTACAGCATCTGCCATATTTATTAAGAATAGTAATGACAGCATGTTCTTGACATGATATGACTATAGGATATAACAGTTTTCAAGTAAGTGTTACTGCTGTATATTAACCTTATAGCTCTAGCACAAACTAAACTTGGATCTTTTGGGAGAAGATAGTGTACATTTTAAGCCAAATGACCACTATAGGACAAGTACAATGATGGCTTTTCCATCTTCTTTTCTTGCAGAAAGGACAAACATTCATGGATGGAGAGTGTGAGAGGTTGTGTTCATGCACAGGCCATGGCACTGTCCAGTGTACAGCCACTTCCTGCCTGTCCCACGAGGTCTGCAAAGTGAAGGATGAAGTCCTGGGCTGTTTCCCATCCAGCCCAGCGACCTGCAGTGTCTATGGTGACCCCCACTACATCACCTTTGACGGCAAGGCCTACTCATTCCGGGGGACCTGCAACTACACCATTGCTACAACATGCACAGCCAGCAAAGCCCAGTTCACAGTGACAGCTCGGAATGAACCGCAGAATTACTCGACAACCCTGAACTCAGTGGCTCTACATGTGGAAGACCTTCACCTTGTCATGAGGAAGAACAAGCTGGTTTATGTGAGTAATGCATGCACAATAACTTTTCATCCTATTATTAATTATCTTCTCTTTTATCTACAAACTTGATTGAAACACAGTTCTAAGGGTTAAATGCTCAGTCATCCATTGCTCATGTCAAATTAAAGCAATGAACCAGCAACTTTCAGTAGTTTTGCTAGTGCTTTCGAGTAGGGGTTTCTTTTATGACTGGAAGAAAATGTACAGAATGCTGTAGGCTTCCTGGTTCAAAAGTTCAAGGTAACTATAATGTACATGTTAACTATAATGTACGTGTCCCAGATAAGGTTTGCCAACATTGTAATGTTTATTAGGAACTTGTGAAACTTCTTGGGTTAAGTCCTTGTCCTCAGAGAAATAATAAGACATATGAATTCTTGGGTGACAGCTGACTGATAAAGTGCAGATTCTTGTGTAATCTGTGCTATCTGCATTTACAGTAACATTCTTTCCTTCTGCAAAGAACGAGACAAAAGTCAGTTGTCACTTACATGAACGTCTATTGAATATTAACCTCAAGAATTGCTTTTAAACTAATGTCCATGTGCAAATATTGAGTAAGATGAAAGGTATTAAGTGCTTCTCTCTTTCCACTGAAGGCTATTGAAAAAAAAAGGTCTAAAACGATGATTGTTGATGAGGGCTGATTGAAGATACAGTGGTGTAGAGATACATTTCTTGTGTTTTTTATGTTTAGTTCATATTTTATAAGATTAGCTTATATGGTAAAAAGATATATTAGATAAGATAACACTTTATTAGTCCCACAGGTGGGAAATTTGCATTTTTACAGATAAAGGGGATATTGGCTGGCACTCTTATCCAGTGCGACTTGCAGTGTAAAGTGGACAGGACAGAACAAAAGAAGAAAGTAGAAGCAGCATAACCAATATAATAAAAACTCGTCAATATAACTAACAATATAAATAAATAAGATTCCCACTTGTATACACACACACACTCTCTCACACCACACACACACACACACACACACACACACACACACATATATATATATATATATATATATATATACACCATATACCATATTTGAAAAGCAAGATTTTTTAAAGAGATTTTTAAACTGTTCATATGATCTCTGAGCACTATCATACATGACACCTTGGAAAATGTTATGCTGATTTTCATCAATGCTGTCTAGCACCAATTTAAAACTTTGATCTTATGGATTTTTTTCTCACAGGTAAACGAAGTTCAAGTCACTCTTCCTTACTCACACCGCAACTCAGTCAACGTTTCCCTGACGGGTTCATATGTGCAAGTGGACACAAACCTTGGTCTGCGGCTCTTGTTCAATGGAAAAGACCGACTCTTTGTGCAAGTAGATGAGAGACACAAGGGAAGAATGTGTGGTCTCTGTGGAACCTACTCCGGAAGTCAGTTTGATGACTTCTTGACCCCTGATGGCAACGTTGTCCCGCACCCATATGATTTCGCAAGGAGTTGGAATACTCAGGACAATGCTTGGATGTAAGAAAACATTTATTCAATTTACACACTTGTTCATGGACTGAATGCACTTTTATCATTGCATTCAGTCCATCTGCCATAGAGGTGAACAGAGAAGGTTTACAATTGTTAGCAATTGCTCATTTGTTGCTTTACAATACGTTGGCTGTCCTCTACCCAATACATCAAGGTCCACCATAGAAGCACCACCAGATAATGTCTGGGTAGTGTACCACTCTCAGAACAGTGGTGGCAGCATATTGGTAGGTGTTGCACTGGTGAGATGTCAGTGTTCCTGCTGGGCTGAGAACAGTCTGTCAACCAAAGATTTCAAGCCACCATCATTCCAGTGGTTAAAAACTGACCACTAATAAAGAGTTAATGTTTAACACAATAGTGAAAGGAATAGTCTCTAATCACACACCTATAAGGTCCAACGAGATGTGTCTAAAAAAAGCAACCAAAAAGCAGCCCAAAAGTCCATAAAGAAGCAAAGAACTAAACATGAGACTTAACATGTAAACACACTGATAGACATGTAGTGTATCTTGAAAATTAAAGCAATACCTGCATTTTTTAAATTAAGGTCTTTTTTCCTCACTCTTTGATTCAGGTGTTATGATGGCCCCTCAGAAGAATTAGTGTGTCGACCTGAGCTGGAGAACGAAGGGTTCAAAGAGTGCAGCAAGCTGTTTGGAGATGCCTTCAAGGCCTGTCATTGGTTTGTGCCCCCTCAGATCTTCGTGAATAGTTGTGTGTCTGACTATTGCACCACAGGAGGGGACTTGCACCAGCTGTGCACTTCTCTGCAGAATTACGTGGCAGCATGCGAGGTGGCTGAGGTGTTCCTGGGAGCCTGGTGGACGGATACTGTCTGCGGTGAGTGAAGACCATTATGTGCATTCCTCCAATGTAGTATGATTGTGAAATTATTTTAATGTATTATAGTACAGTACTGTACACAAGGGGTCATATATTCCAGACTTCCAGATATAACTATCAAACTTATCAACATGAAAGAAGATCCAGTAAAGTCTAAACAATTAATCAATCGATTTGTAAAAAACGGATTGGTGTTAAAATCTTAGACTCAAAAAGGCATTAGCTGGATGAGCTGGATACCTCACTTCTAAGGCATGCGTGCTTTAATGAATAAATGACATAGTGATAGCATAGTGGATAACACCATTAACTTTGCACAACAAAGATCAAAAACTGGCCAGACAGCACTCCATTGGTATAGCCATTAAAATGCTTAGGTAGGATTTCAGATATTACCTCTAGCTGCCATTTAAAGTTACTTGTTGAACTGGCAATAACCCAGATTAATTCAATTATGGGTGTGGAGCACAAGTGTCCTTTCATAAACTGCTTACTATTAAGTATTTCCACCATACAGGTCCTAAACCTCCATAGTACAATTTTAAGAAAAATAAAAATGAAATTATTATTATGACAAAAATATCCAGTAACACTAATCCTGCTACATAACATTGACATAACCCTGCCATAGACATGTCATATGCTGCCACAGTTTGTCATGATTGTAGTTATTTAACAGTGTAATTTTAACACTATTGGTAACTGTCTTCACAAATGCTATGTTTGGTGTATAAATTAGCATGCGACATAAACCGTGATGACATCGAACACTGACAATTATCTGTAATTATTACATTACTGTTATGTTAATGAGCAAAATCTGCCATGACAACTCATGATGGTACATAACACAATTTCAGTTATATGACATTTCAGTGTTGAGGAGAGACATCAGTTCAAAAATGATAGAAAATGATAATTCTTTGTTCCTTTTTCCACACTGTAGCCAACATCCCAACAATACCTCCATCAACCACACTGCTTCCAACACCACCACCGTCACAAACCACTCAAGCACCAATAGCTCCCACAACCTTAACTCCCTCTGGTGCAAGTAAGAGAGTCATCCTCTATTTCTCATCATTTTCTTTCTAATATAACTTGCAAACTAAATGTGTTGGAACTGGATATTACAGGCTGTCCTTTGAGTTGTAACTTTGACAAAAATGAATGCGGATGGGAGCAGTTAATTCAGGACAGCTTTGACTGGACAAGGTGGTCTGGGTCGACGCCCACTGATTTTACCGGCCCGAGTGGAGACCATACAACTGGAAGTAAGAGGAGGGGACAAAATATTTTTGACCCTAATTTAACTATATAAAAGTGTATTATTTAATGTAAACTGTAACTGCATAAGTGCATTATTTAATGTAAGCTTTAATGGTAACATCGTAAGCTTCTATTTAGCCTTAATTCAGTTGAAATATTATAAGAAAACTGATTCATATATTAAATAAAACTGACAATTGTTTAAAAAGCATTGAATTACATTATTATTAATAACAAATTATATCTAATTGCATATTGTGCACCAAATATATGATATCAAATAATAAATAATGTCTATTTTCTATCTACTACTCTTCAGGTGGCTTTTATATGTATATGAATGCTAATGGGGTCCATCATGGTGACTCAGCCCGTATGATGAGTCCAGTGTGTAATAGTCTGGGCACTCAGTGCCTGACCTTCTGGTATCATATGTATGGAAGTGCGACCGCCATGGCACTTAACATCTATAAGCTAGATGGCAGTCGTGCCTCCAAGCTCTGGTCTAAGGTCAATAATCAGGGTGACAACTGGCAACTAGCCCAGATAGAGATCAACTCATCAGGACCATTCCAGGTGGGTAATGGGCGTCTAACAGCAAATTGAGTACCTAAAGCTTAATGTTCTAACCATCAGATTATAGAAAAAATATATTTATTGGGAAACGTTTGGGTAACCATGGGCAACTGTCATGTCATTTAATGTATTTCAAATAATGGCATGTGTTTTTTAACAATAATGAAATAAAGAGTGTATGTAAATTCATAATCTATAGAGTAATTTCGCAAACAAGACCTAAATCTATTGGTCCTGCATGTCTATACACCAAGCAAACATTCTTAAGACTGATCCATTTAAAGGTTAACACTTTGGTTAATATACAAATACTTTCAGATCATTGTGGAAGGCATTAGGGGTTCAAATGTATGGTCAGACGTGGCATGGGATGATGTTACAATAACTTATGGAAAGTGTGGAGACAACAGTGTAAATCCAAAACCTGAGCTTCCTTCACCATCCAGAGGAGACACGTCTTTTGTAACTTCAGGTAAGTACCAAGCCACTTAGCATCATAGAAGACACTTATTTAACACTGCATTTATATTACATCTCCTTGGTTTTGTTTTGTTTTCAGTTGTCTTTGAATATTTTTCATTATTATGCGTTTATCTTGTGCGTTTAAAGTTGTAGGTCTATTAATACCATATTTTAAACCATACAGCACCTCTTCAGCCTGGAGACCTCAACAACTACCATCCAGGTACAAAGCATACTCATTAATATATTAACATTACAACAGTATATATCTCTGAAATCATATCCGCATCATGCCCATATTAGGACCTCTGGGTCTAAGCATTTACTTCTATGGGAAGAACGAATACAGTTTTTAAAATTAGCCACCTGATGGTCATAAAAATTCCTCCAAAGCAAATGTGTTTAGAATCATATTTCCTCAAAATGTCACTGGATCCTCCTTATTAGGTCATTAAGGAGCCTTGAAATACCAATTTTAATACATGCAAGTTAATGCTGCTCAGTTAATATCATGAGTCCTCACACAATATAAGCTTTGTCAAGATTTCTTAGCAATATTTACATACAGTTTGAGTCACTAATGTTGTAGTGTCCAGTAACACTGGGATGGGACAGGCTGTTCATGTGGTGGTTTGTTGGGGAAGAGTGTTGGAACATAAACATATTAGATTTGGAACATTTCTGTTTACTACTAAATGGCAGTTTTTGAAAAGACCATTGATTTGTCCCAAAATAAATCTGCGAGCTCCAAATATTAGTGCACAACAGACGTCTATTATCCTTTTAGTCTGACACTAGAATATTTCACTAGAATAGTTTTAAATTCACAATTTCATCATAAATTCATGAAGGATGTATATCAGTGTTGTATGTTACGCTTATTTGTTATTGAAATATTTGACAGCGTGCAGAATTGACTGCAATTTTGACAACAACCTCTGCACTTGGGATCAGTTGCTGACGGATGTTTTTGACTGGACAAGACATAGTGGTTCTACCCCAACGCCAATGACTGGTCCCTCCTCTGACCACACAACTGGAAGTAGGCATCCCAATCTGCTGTTTACATGAAATAATTTAATGGCAGACATTTTACACACTGAATTATATAAAGAGGTGCATTATATAATCAAATGCGATGAAGGCCAATTTCACCCAGTTTTCAAATCAGACTACTGGAATACAAACTGCTTTTGTGTGTCACTCTCCATCCATTTCCACACATCCTTTTCTCCGTCTTTAGGCGGTCACTATATTTACATTGAGGGTGATAGTGCCACTCATGGTGATACGGCACGTCTCCTCAGTGAGGAATGCACTGATCGGCAGCCACAGTGTCTGCAGTTCTGGTACCACATGTACGGCTCCAGCTGGACCATGGGCCTGTCCGTATATCTCCTACATGGCAACCGAGCCCAGGAAGTCTGGAGAAAGAGAGATGACCAAGGGAACATGTGGCATCGTGCTCTAGTGGACCTCACACCCCAGGAGAACTTCAAGGTCAGTGGAAGGACATATTATTCAGCCCGATCTCACGACTTTTTTCGTGCAGCCATCACGAAATACTATTTAATCAAAATACATGCTGCGATCACGATTTAGGGCTTTTTTTCAAGCTAGGACTACGCTTCACTTTTTCGTGCTAGGACAACGCTTCACTAACCTATGTATTTTATTGTTAAGGTTAGCTTTAGGGTTAGGGTTAGGGTTAGAGTTAGCGTTAAGGACTTTCCCCATCTCATGGCATTTCAACCTGTTTTAACCGCTTTGCAAACAGATATGATAAGGAATCAATTCATTATTTCTCTCCTACTGTCCCTCAGTCACCAGTTACCACTGATACTGCCGAAAATACAGAGTAGTGAAGCGCTGTCCTAGCACAAAAAGTGAAGCATTACAGCACGTATTTTGATTAAATTGTATTTCGTGATGGCTGCACGAAAACTCGTGAGACCGGGCTGTATTATTATACAATTTTGTATTGCTGTTTAATGGAAAGGAGGGGAACTTTTATTTTGAAAAAAAAATTACTTCACTGAATCTACGAATGTGCTCTTTTAGATTGTCTTTGAAGGACGCAGAGGTGATAACGCTCGGTCTGATGTGGCTGTGGATGACATCTCTCTCCACCGAGGAACTTGTAGCGGTACTTTTCAATTAATAATAACTATATTAAAATTCAAATTTAAGGATTAAAAACAGTCTGTGAAAAATATTTCTGATGATAGCTTTAAATGTAGTTCATAGATTACTTACAGCTACTATATATGCAACTTATTTTCTTTTCTATATTTTTACTACCAGGTGCTCTCACTACCATAAAGGGCCATGGATTTGAATGTCTTATTCACTTTGTTGCAGTGTGTTAACAAGTTAATTTATTTGCTTTGTCAAGATATTGTCTTATTTGTGTTATGACATAAAAACAATGTTTTTTTCTAGATTTAATAAACCATGTGACTGCTTTGCCTACAACTGAGGCAGACACCATATATAGCAGCACAGTTACTTCAGAGACCACAACTACAACTCCAGAGACCACTACTACAACTCCAGAGATCACTACTACAACTCTGCAGACCACAACTACAACTCCAGAGACCACTACAGAAGCCATAATTGAATGTGATACTGAAGGTGCGCCTGATCAAACTACAACTCTAGAGACCACTACTACAACTCCAGAGATCACTACTACAATTCTGCAGACCACAACTACAACTCCAGAGACCACAACTACAACTCCTGAGACCACTACAGAAACCATAATTGAATGTGATACTGAAGGTGCACCTGTTCAAACTACAACTCCAGAGACAACAACTACAACTCTAGAGACCACTACTACAACTCCAGAGACAACAACTACAACTCTAGAGTCCACGACTACAACTCCAGAGACCACTACTACAACTTCAGAGACCACTACTACAACTTCAGAGACCACTACTACAACTCCAGAGACCACTACTACAACTCCAGAGACCACAACTACAACTCCTGAGACCACTACAGAAACCATAATTGAATGTGATACTGAAGGTGC
>JBBPCY010000039.1:34774073-34787423 GCA_037974405.1 Brachyalestes nurse
TGGCAGGCCGAGAGTGAGACAGAGCCAGAGAGAGAGAGAGAGAGAGAGAGGTTGTGCGTGTGTGTGGTCGTTTGTGTAAGGGTCTGTGTGTGCGCGGTGTAGTGTTTGTGTGGTGTGTGTGTGTGAGAGAGAGAGAGAGAGAGAGAGTGTGAGTGTGAGTGAGTGTGTGAATGAGTGAGGCGGGATGGCGGGCAGTCAGCAGTGAGTCTGAGAGCTTGTGGTAGTGTGAGTGTGTGTTAGAGACACTGTGGTAGTGTGAGTGTGTGTGAAAGATCCTGTGGTAGTGTGAGTGTGTGAGAGAGAGCCTGTGGTAGTGTGTGTGTGGGGTAGCGTGTTTGGTGCTCCGGGATGTCGGCCGGTCAGCAGGCCGTGGTCCGGCCGCCCTGCTCCGGGAAGGCGGGGAACGTGCTCCCGCTGTGGGGGAACGAGAAGACCATGAACCTGAACCCCATGATCCTCACCAACGTGCTCTCCTCGCCCTACTTCAAGGTGCAGCTGTACGAGCTGAAGACCTACCACGAGGTGGTGGACGAGATCTACTTCAAGGTACCGCTAATGCTAAAGCTAATGCTAACGGGCTAGTGCTCCCAGCGCGGGCTTTCAGACAAATTGGCCGTTTTAAAGATATTAAATACCGTTTATAAAGATTTAGATAGGATTTAGTAAAATATTTAATACGGTTTATAAGAACATTTAATACATGTTGTTAAAAAATACACAAATGGTGTATATGGTGAATAACAGCCTGTAATCAGGAGCGATGTGGAGTTACATTGGTCCGGAATGGGTTAAGCGGTTCTGTAGTGTTCTCGGTTTGTGGTGCGGATTTGTAGGACGCGTATTAAAAACCGGGCCTAAAACTTCTTTCAGAAATGACAGCCACAGAGGGTTGAACTTCACTGAAGAACTTCTGAGCAGTCCTGTAGAGAGACACCGGCCTGTGAGGCAGGTTCCCAGTAGTTAAAAATGTTTATTAACGCTCTGCTCTCTAGTAAACTGCCCGAACGCTGTTGTTTAGATCTCCTTTGTTCTGTCCAGTAAACAGACCTGCTGTGTTATTGCTGAGGTGTGTGTGGGAGAGTGAGCTGTGGTGTGTTTCCTCAGGTAACCCACGTAGAGCCCTGGGAGAAAGGCAGCAGGAAAACTGCAGGACAGACTGGAATGTGCGGGGGGGTAAGTAGAAGTACGTCCCTTTTGACCTCTTTCGTCTCTTTTCCAAAGAGAAAAACTGAGAAAGCTGCCTGAAAAAGGTTTTAAGACCTGGATCTAACATAACCCACATAACCCACAAAAGCCACCATAAGGTGGAATCTTTATGACTGGTTCCCATTATGTTTCACTGGAACTCCAAGCTGGTTCTCAGTTTTGTTTCACCTCTTTACAAATCAGCACCAGGTTTTCAGCATTCTTTGGTCATAGAGAATGCAAAATTTGAAATAGATAATGTGAAGCATATCAGGGAGTTCTGGAATGTTGATGGGAAATATGTGACTTGGGTAGTTTACACTATGCCAGTCTGTTATTTTTGTTAGTGCTTGAGGGTTTTACTTGCTTGTTGTATTGCAGGTACGAGGCGTAGGAACGGGAGGTATCGTGTCCACAGCGTTCTGTCTTCTTTATAAGCTGTTCACGCTAAAGCTGACTCGCAAGCAAGTGATGGGTCTCATCACACACACAGACTCCCCGTACATCCGAGCACTCGGCTTCATGTACATACGGTAAAAGTCCATGTAATCCCTTCCTCTGTTGGGAGCCCATGAAGGCTGTGTTTCAGGCTATAGGCAAAGACTGTTCTTGTCCTCCTCTCTTCCTGGCTAGTTCTTATTGTGTACATGTTTCAAAATTACAGTTAAAAGGTTATAATTGACCTTTTTAATTGTTAAAATGGCTTAGATGCTTTGCAGCCTGAAATTAAGACATGCACAATTTTCCAGCTGTATTTTCTCAAAGCAACACCTGAGTGAAATATATGATAGCAATAGTTTAGAAAAACAAATTAAAACCCAAAAATTATGGAAAAAGAATCTCTTGTGATCTTAGACTTGTAAACACCATTGCACATCAAGCAAATTGGTTTCCACCTGTGATCAGATATAATCTTTTTTTTATTTGTTTATTAGTTCAGCACATGAAATTGCCAGCACATGAATTCAGCACATGAAGAAGCCAATACAGCTCAGCATCTAAATGAATACCAAACCTACAGTAAAGCATGATGGTAGCAGCATCCTATTGTGGGGTGTTTCTCTGCAGCAGGGACTGGGACACTTGGAGGGAAAATGGATGTGCAAAATACCGTCAGCTTCATGAGGAAAAGCTGTCAGTAAGTTGTCAGTGAGGAGAATCTTCACCATCCAACATGACATGACCAAAAGCTCTCAGCAAAGTTGACCATACAGTGGCTGAAGGAGAAAAGGGTGATTGTGTTTGTGTTGCCTAGTCAGAGCACCGACTTAAACCCTACTCAGAATCTAGGGAATGAAGATTGGAGTCCATCTGACTGAGCGTAAACCACTCTGTAAAGAAGGCTGGGCAAATTCTGCTCAGTTTGAATGTGCAGAGTTGATAAAGAAGTGTCCCAGCAGACTCAGTGCAGAGCTAAAAGGTTTTGCGTGTGTCTTCATTTCAGGCTCCAGAGTAACAACGTGAATATTTTAAAGGGCTTTTCTATGTTTCTTTTCTATAATCACTGTAGTTTAATTGGTCGTGTTGGTTTGTAAATAAAAATGTTGGCATTTGCAATGAACCTTTTTACATCAAACCCATCTGAATTTTTAAAATGTCTTTAGTGAATGAATTTAGACATTTAAAAGAGTGCAGTCAATTGTAATGTGCATCTGTATAATTTGTTTTCCAGATACACGCAGCCACCAGCAGATCTGATTGAATGGTTTGAGTCCTTCCTAGATGATGAGGAGGTATGTCGCCACGGGTAATGCTTTCCTCTTTCTTTTACATTTAAATTAGAGTTTGTTTAATGTGTTAGCACTGAGGGTTGTCACCACCTGTAACAGACCTCAGAGCTGCTGCAGGACTGATTACATGGGCTGTTTAATTCTTTTATTTTTAAAGCAGCTCAGCCATCTTGACACTAGACTGTATTGTACATCAAATTTGGTTCATTCTAGCAAAATATGATAAATCGTCTAATTTATATTAGGATAACAGTTTTGAATGCAGAATCAAAACAATGAGATCGAAACGGCACAATATTTTTTTTAAATTGGTATAATTTTCTTTTAATTCGTCAGTGATCAGTTATTTGTCCCCCAAGTTAATTTATGCATTTTCTGATGGAAAATGTCTGGAGTTACTTGCAGTTTATATAAACCATTTGTTCAAGTAGGTTTGATGTTTAACATATTACCAAGTTAAAGTTGGGAAATAAAAACCCCAGGGCTGGCATCGATGGTCTTGTTTTTTCATCTGGTTGTATGTATTAATGCAGTGTTGAGCTCTAGACCTGTAACAGGTGGTCTAGAATCCTCTCGCGATTCTGAGGAGTTAAACTAAGCTAAAGTTGAATGCAGTCATGGACATTGCTGATGTTTCACCTTTGCCTTCATTGGGCTTAATGTTCTTCTGGGATTAGGTTGTTTGCTTCTTTATCCAGGTTTTGCCATGATGGGTTCACCTGCTGGGGTTTATATTTGCAGTGACAAACTCCAGTCCTGGAGGTATTAGAGTGAATTAACATGTGTCTTTCAGTCCAAGTAATTGAGACATATGCTAAATTAACACCCAGATTCAGGCAGTTACCTTCACAGCCCCCACGATTCGATTCGATTACAATTTTATACATTACTTCACATTTTTATGTTTTCAAATACAAGCAGTGAGATGTAAGCTCCCGTTTTTTATTAAACAAAAACAGAAAATGTGAACACAAATTGTGACCATTGCACTAAATTGTAAACAGAAATAAAGAATATAGACATAGCTCATCAAAACGTAAACATAGCATTAAATTGTAACCAAAATAAGTAGTATAGGCCTAGCCTACATTTTCAATGAACATGGTCAGTAGTTTTAACTAGATTTAACTAGATTTTTAAAATCAAGCAATGTCATTATGATCTAACCGATTATGTCTGCATCGCGATGCATCGATTAAGTGATGAATTTCAACACCCCTAGTTACTGTTTGGTGGAGTATAAATAATAATAATACATTTTATTTGAAAAGTGCCTTTTGGAACACTCAATGACACTGTACACCATAAAAGAACAATAATAATAAAATCAAATTACGAGATCACTAAGGGCTACAGGTTAGATAAGGAAAGAAACAAGAAAACGAGGCAGCAATTATTTAGACAAGATTAAAAAGCAGATTCACTTTAGACCATTTAGACAGTGGAAATGAATCCGAGAGAGAAGCACGTTTGAACAGAAGGGTTTTGAGTGAGGATTTAAAGTGTGTAAGTGAAGTGATGATTCTGAGTTCGGGTGGTAGTGAGTTCCAGAGCCGGTAGTAGTGGTAAGGCGGGCAGAAGGGACAGTCAGATGGATGGAGGAGGATGATCTGAGGGTGCGAGAGGGAGTGGCATCATGAAGGAGGTCAGATAGATAATAGATGGTGTAATAGAGGTTACACGGTTAGGTGCTTTATATCCCACACGGCTCAAACATTTAACACCTAATCATTAAGAAGTAAAGGATTTACTGGTCATAAAATAAAATATATTATTCATGGCATTAAATAAATCAAGATAAGCTTCCACATGAGCAGTGGGGTGTATAAATAATTTTCTAGCATCGTAGAAAATCATAAAATGGTCTGTTTAGAGGCCCTAGACTAATGTCGTCCCAAGACCTTTGGAGCGATAAATGAGTGTACAGGATGATGTAAACGCTTTCTGGGAAATAAATGGGCTTTTGTTAATCTCAGTAAATTAATAAAATGATCAAATCTATAATAATTGTAGGAAATTATAATAAAAATAAACATAGCAACATTGAATACAGAAACCTTTAATTCAATAAGTTTCACCTTTTGTTTGATATTAGTGCTCGTTCTAATGGGATATTCCATGATAGTACCGCGCTGATGGCTGGGCTTAACGTTTCCTGGGGTTGATGCCACTTATTGCAGCTCTAATTAAATTTCAGAGGGACTCGGAAAACATGCTGCATTTTCTTTCACTACTTTGACAATTTACAGAATGTGATAAGTTCTAAGTGATAAATGGAATATAGTGGTTTTTAATTAATCTGGTCTTTATAAATTTGATTAAATATTTTTAAAACTCATTCTAATTATTCTTTTAATTCATTCTTGCCTTTTACTGAGTGATTATTTTACATTATGACTGTAGGTTTAGAGATTGAAGTCATTATTTCGATGTGAAATCTTGCAGCTTCAATTTAACTTTTATATGCATGAAATTCGTAACTGTGAAAATGTATGCATTCGTAAAATCTGCCGGGAAGGATTTTCCTCTTTCTGTTGTTCTCTCTATATTTGTGCTAATGGCTCCCCGAGTTGAACGTTCAGACTGAATAAGACTTTACAAGGACCTGCAGCTTTCTTTCAAACTGCCAAGTTTGCATTAAGCTGCGTCAGCAAGAATGTAAATTTTAATCGATTAATCGTAATCACGACAGCCCTAGAGTTCCTAGGACCTTTTATTTTTGCTAGTTGTAGTACCATTAGCAAACTAAAAAGTTGGAGACACAGTACCTCCAGTGGGTTTACTTTATTACATATCTGGCCTCAGGGGAGGAACTTATTTTTGTTGAACTTAAAACTGTTCAAGGACTTTTGAGATACTTGTATCGCTACACTGGGTATCTTAATCAGTAAAGTAATATAATGTAAGTGAAAAGCCACTTGATTATAGTGCTAGTCCTGAAAGAAGCTCTGCAGAGCTGCCTCCAATAGAAAAGTAGTATTAATTAAAAAATGAATGTGTCTGGTCCACTATATTTGCAGCCCTGGTTGTGTGTTGATGTGTGTAAGCCACAGTTCTGCCTCTCTGGCTAACCGCTGTTCTCTTTCTCAGATGGCCTTTTGCAGCAGGTGAATGGGGTAATTATTCTCAGCACTGCAGGGTTGCGTGCGTGAGTGTAAATGGACTGCTCTTCCCTCTCTTCCAGCCCCGCGTGTAGTGTACCTGCAGCGTAGCTCCTCGTAGGGATAAGAAAGTTCACCACGACTGAATCATGTTTGAACATCTTTAGTAAAACTGAATGGCAAAACACATTCAAATACACCAAAAATTCTTTTTTTTCCCCCAGCTTAGTTCACACGGTCAGTTCTTCACACTCTACCATAACCATGCACTTCTCTTACAGCCAAGCCAGCAGCCAGAAACGTCTCTGTGAATTGACCTTTGAGACTTCCATTGTTAGGAGGGAAAAAAATATGTAGAAAAAGAAACAGGTGAAAATATCATATAACCTGGTAAAAGTGTAGATAATAACATAAAAAACTTGTATTTATTCAGCTACTTGATAAATAAGCAGTTGGACTAATACATTATATCTTATTGTAATGTATTGCCCAGCTCTTTACATTATTTGTTCTGCAATTAAACAGGAGTATTTCGAATAATGGATAATTACCAATAAATTATTAAATTTACTATATAGACGTCCAACACATGGATCTGCAGTGCAAGTACTCTGGGCAGAGTTTAGCTTCAGACTGGTCCGTCTCGTCGTGTAATGACTCCATCTTCCACTCACTGTTCCACTGTGAACTGACTGTATGAATATTAAGCTCGATGGAAACAGAGGTGAAGTTTCAGTATTTGGTCGACACAAACAGGATCTGATCTTGGTAGGGTTTTTGCAGACCAGGGTTTTCCTGTTCAAAGTTTGGAAATCTCATTTTGTTACTCTTTGCTTTCTCGTGCTCCAGAAAACTGACTCGGCTCATTCATAGATTGTCGAGCTCTTCAGGAGTTTGTGTGTTAGACACGAAGTGCAGTGCCGTGTTATATAACCCTCATATGGACGATGTTTTATGCTGAAATTCTGAAGGGCTGAAGAATGATTAATAGTTGCTCTAAAACTCCTGATGGAAGAACGTGGAAAGACGGGAGTTAAATACGTTGTCCGAAAGCAGAGAAAGCCCTAAACTCTAATGTGCAGGAGACTTCAGGACTTGAGCTGGAGAACAGTGCTCTGTTGGTCGTTAGTGTAATTAAAGCTTGTGGTTGTGTTTGTGTGATCAGGAGCTGGACGTGAAGGCGGGCGGCGGGTGTGTGATGACGGTTGGGGAGATGCTGCGTTCCTTCCTTACTAAGCTTGAGTGGTTCTCCACACTGTTCCCACGGATACCCGTGCCTGTGCAGAAGATGATTGATCAGCAGATGAAGAACCGCCCTCGCAAAGTCCCTCAGAAGGAAGGCAAGGAGGACGAGGAGGATGGGGACCGGCAGCGCTCCAGGTACACCAGCTGGTGAATCTTAGAGTGGAGTTGGAAGATGAATTAACTTGTTTTTGGACTACAGTACCTTTCTGCTCTGTATCAAGAACTTGAAATATACTGTAAAATGTAAATATTAATGTAGTAATGTGCATTATTGCTGTGTTCAGTAATCAGTAATGTTGATCACTAGTATCACCATATTAACTCTTATTGCTATTGGGTCTGTCCGGGTCTGTGGATGAGGAGAGGCCTTATCAATGCTGGTGCACTGACTAGTCACACCTTACGGATGTTTAAGTTTTGTGTTAAAAATGTATGTTTTATTACATTTTGTTACAAATTGTAGGTGGCTGTAGGTCTCAGAATACACCAGTCCTTTTAGTTTTCAGAACTGAAGCGTGCACTCCAAGGATCCTAGGAAACACAACGGCCAGGAAATGCAGCCTTCCTTGGCTTTGAGGCACGCTGACTGTCTGTTTGGTGTGTTTGTATTTTATGCTGCTATCTTGATTGTGCTGTCCATGTGATGTTTGTCACCAGAACGCCTAGGAGAAGCCCAAGCCCCCGGAGATCACCAAACCGCTCGCGCAGCCGCAGCCGCCAGAGAGACAAACATGGAGCCAGTTTTGACCGTGAGCTGGAGAGAGAGAGAGACCGGCAGCGAAAAGAGAGGGAGGGAAAAGACAGGGAGAGAGACAGGGAGAAAGACAGGGAGAGAGACCGAGACAGAGGCGAGAGAGACAGGGACAGGGAAAGAGAACGACGGCGTTCCAGAACTCCGGACCGAGGTGCCGAGCGGCGCAGGAGTCGCAGCAGGGAGCGCCGCAGAAGTCGCAGCTCCACCCATGAAAGGAGGAATGAGAGAAAAGAGCGAGAGAAAGAGAAAGAGGGCGAAAACGAGAGAGAGCGCAGCCGCCGGAAAGAGCGGGAGCACAAAGAGCGGCCCGGGGGAGGAGAGAAAGAGAGGGAGCGTTCGAAGGACAAGAGGAGCAAAGGAGAGGCTGAGGACCGGCGGCACAGGGAGGAGAGAGAGGAGAGGAGGCACCGCGAGGAGAGGAAGAGTAAACGGCCCAGCCGGAGCCGCAGCAGGGAGAAACGGCACAAACCGGAGCGTTCCAGCCGAAAGCGCTCCCGCTCCCACTCGCGCAGCCGGCAGGAAGCCGGAGAGGAGAAGAGCAGGAAGCGTGAACGGAGCCACAGTAAAGAGCGGCCTCATAAGCGCAGTCGCAGCAAAGAGCGCACCCACCGCCGAGAGTCCAGCAACGGAAAAGAGCACCGGCCGCGGAGCGCCAGCCCAGAACCGGGCCACAGAACACACGGCAGTCGGGCTGGATCGCCCTGAGCTCCACACGCCCACTTCACCCCGACCTGGTTTCTGTACGTATTCTAGGACAATGCAAAAGGCAAAAATTTAAATAGCACGACGTCCCTGGAATTTTCCTTCCCTCACCTTTATTGTTTCCTGTCAGTCCATGTAGATTTTACCCAAACTTTTCTGTTCCTTCGGGAGGATTTCTTCCTCCATCTGTCATGGACATGATGTAAAATTAAACTTCTTTTTAAATGTTTGCGTTTTTGTTTTGAGGAAATCTTCCAAAAAAGGTTTTGTATATAGAGTTTGGGGGAATGTTTTAAATCAAAGGACACAGAGTAAAGAGCTGGTGGACCTCCTGAAATTGTGTTCAGGTCATTTCTGTTGCATCTCATTTTCCTAATAAAAGTCTTGTAAGAAAAGAGAATTCAGAGCATCTTGTTTTATTTGTATTTAAAGTACTCAAATGTAGAAAGTTACCAATTCTGCTATAAAATTATTTTTCTTTTCTATATTTAAATAGCTAACATGTGCACAGAAAATACAAAATACTAATTTTCTCTTGCTGTTTTATTTTGTTTTACTTCTCTCACATACATTAACAGACCAGTAGTTGGTGGTGGGAGCAAAGTTACAGATTTCTTAGGACTGCCTGATCTAGTGCAAAAGAGCAGAGAGTTCCTAGCCATATTTTTTAACAAGTGCCCGACTCTGGTTAAGCTGTTTGAACTAAAGCAACCAAATTTGAGTTGAATCTGGTGTGTTTGAGTGAGGAAATCACAACTGTGCTGGACTCATGAGCAGAGCCAGGCTCCGGTCTTGCCCTTTACCCTTTCCTGTGGAACAGTTCTGTAGAAACATTAACACGTGAGGTGAGCAATGAATCTGCTGTTATGAGAACTGGAACACAGTCTCTCCTAATCCTAATAAGGGCAGTTTTAACTGACTAACATTAGTAGTGACTGCTTTATGCTGTTAAACACAAACATGTTTGTAATTCTGCAAATTTCGTATATTTAATATACAGTTTGGCACTTATCCATTGTGTAAATAAAACCCCTTTTTACTGATTTGCAGGAGTTTGGTTTTAACCTGGGGTGTTACAGCTCTACCACTATTTTCACATTCTAAAAGACTCAGACTTCAGCACGTCAGATGAAGTTAAGCAGTGCAGTCCACGAGAACCCCCTCTACTTTTCTACATTCTAAGTAAAGGGAAATGAGGCAAGCATTTGCTATAAAGTATTCTTGGAGAATTAAAAGGAAACTCTTATGAAACACACACATTACAGGGTTCTGAATGAGTTTGATTAGATGCAAAGTTGAAAGCTTATATGTATATTAACAGTCCTTTACTGTTAGAAGTGAATGGGCTCGTCTCTAGATCCAGTCCCTGCAGATGTATGACTCAAGTTTCCCGGAGTAAAAATGCTGATCCAGGGCCAGTTATCTTCCCAACATCTACATTCTGAGCTGATATTAGATCAGCAGTTTCACCCTCGAGAAACATGATCCACACACACATGCCTCAGCCCAGAGTGGCGGTCTGGACACACACAGGGTCCGAGTACGGCCCGGTACCGCGGGAGTTTCTAGCAGAAAGCGAGACGCAGTAGGTTGTAGCTGGTTTGAGCTCTGAGATTATGGAAGCCTCTCCATACACAGTCATGACGATGGGTTTAGATGAACTGGACTGTTCTCGGATCAGCAAAGAGTAGAACTCTGCCTGCTCCACACGAGTCCATTCCAGCCGGAGAGAGGCGGCGGTGATTGCGGTGACCCGAGCCCGCGGCTCTCCTGTGGGCGGAACCGTGTGGGTTATAAGATTGTGTTGTTCTTTTGTTACAGGCTAAAACATGCAAACAAAATTTCTCTCTAAACTCACCCATTTCTGCCTGTCTCAGGTCTCTCCTCCTGCGAGCTGCGATCACTGCAAAACAAAAAAAAAAAAATAAAACGATCTTCTGCCTAAAACCTCCTTGTGAACAACCTGTTCTCTAGGTGTATTGTTCATATTTCCCACCCAGTTCTTAGGCTCAGGCAGTCTATGTTCTTCTCTAGACACACCTTTAAAATATTATGGAAGATTCCTCATTTTACGAACCACTTGTACTATAAATATATATGTAAATAATGGCTAAAGACATTTTAAACAAGGAAAAGACATCCATCCTTGAAAGTTCCACCGTTACCCAAATTATAGGTAACGAAAGTAACTTATTAAAATTACATTTAAAGTATACAGTGTAAATACATCTACTGATGCACCTGGACACATCATCAGTGATGTTCCTGGAATCATTGGGTGTTTTGGGTCTTTCAACATCATACACTCTCATCCAGGTGACCCAGCCGTGGGTTGATCAGACCCCAGCTTGTGTCCAGATGGCTAACTAGCTACCACGAGTCCATGGTTCTCCTAATAAGAGCCACAGCCATCTCTGCCGCTTCGGTCTCACTGCGGATGGCTCTCCTCTTACGATTTCCCTCGATGCCCAGACTACTAAGGGCTCTGGCAATGGAACGGGCCGTGAAACCTCTTCATCCAACCTCCACTGGGAGGCACCTCACTCTCGTTCCAGCCTGCTGGCAGTGTCTGACCAGTCCCGCGAACTTGGAGAGCTTCCTCTCAAATGCTTCATCCAAGCGGTCTTCCCATGGAACTGTGAGCTCCATCAGCACGACTTGTTTGGTGGCCTCAGACACAAGAACAATATCTGGTGGAAGGGTGGCGACAGCAATGTGGCTGGGGAATTTCAGCTGAGGTTAGGATGCCTGCCGGTGTTCTTTTGACCGGGGGTTCCTGCTCTCCAGCTCTAATGAAGGTGATTGTTTTCTTGGAGGAACAAAACTGCGTTGCCCACAACAGTCCCATGCTGATGACTTAAGGACTTGGTCGTGCTTCCACCGGTATCGTCCTGCAGCAGCTGAGGATGAGCTCTAAAGTGCCTCTTTTGGAACACAAAGGGCATGCTGGTGTTTCTGCTATGCCCCGTGTGTGTAGGTTAGATGGGCTTGGAAGCACATCATACACCACCTGGATAAGGAATTTTATATGGTGAGGCTTGGCTTTCCAGATCTCAGTCCAGGTCACTTTCCTCTCAACTGCATTTTCCCATCTTGTCCAGGCCCCCTGTAGCCTCAATCCCACTGCCTTGCAGGATCTTTTCTCTTCCACAGCTACTTTCACCTCCTCTTGGACAAGGTGTCGCCTCCTTCCCTCTGGTGTTCATTTGGGGAGTTGAAAAGGATCCTAGTCCGGCTCTGCCTCTTGCAACCACTCCCACCAGGCTCCTGTGGCGCAGCCTTGCCTCAGCCTCCGCCGCCTTCCACTTCCTGCCTGTGCTCACTTGGATTCCAGCTTCAGCCACATTGGATCAGTAGAGTCCCTGTACTGCATCCCTTCTCTAGCTCTTAAAACCTTGAATTCCTCTTCCAAAGATTTGAAGGGCAGCTGTAGTTTGTTGCTGCTCAGGCTCTTAGGTAACCCTAGCCATACAATTAGAACGTCTTTAATGTATTAATTCCATTAGCATGAATGCTATAGTTTACCCTGTTTTGTATAATTTTCTAATTCTGTACTAAAAACTCCACTTACCAACCGTCAGACAGAAGCCTAGTAAAAATAAGATAATACTTCTGAGAGGGGTTAACACATTTTTGAATGGTTAAACGCAAAAAGATTTGGAAAACGCAAAAAAAAGAATCCTTAATACCATAGAAGAAAGAGGACTGGCAGAATTTCTCACAAACTGCCGGGACTTACCACGGACGTCGGAGGAGGCTGCGCTCTCCCCGGCCGCGTTGCTGGCGGTGACGGTGATGGAGCTGCTGCTGGCGTTGGAGACGGGGCAGGAGAGGCCGGAGGTGCTGCACAGCTCTCTGCGGCCGCCGGGACTCACCTGGTAGACGTGGTACATGGTGGCGTAAAGTGAAGCGTTCCAGGACACCGAGGCAGAGGAGTTGGAGCCGGTAAAGGTGACAGATAGAGGAGGACAGGGCGCTGAGGGAGGAAAGGGGTTGTTACTAACATTTAAAAGTAGACAGAATAAACCTAAAGGGGTAACAAGAAACAGGCAGAGAATAAGGTGCCATTTGAGCATCTTTAGGACCCAACAATTTACACTGTAGCGACCCTGAACGTGTATTCTCCTGTATCGGTATTCTTTCTAACGAAGCTAGAAACCAAATTTGTAGAATTACATTTTACAGAAGTTTTAATCATTTAGTTATATTACTTGAATCTCCCAGTAACGTTACAACTGAGAATGGCTTTCATAGGGTGTCCTAATTATTAAGGGTCTGCCCCATGAAGACTTGTCATGTTTGGCTTTCTTCTCCTTTCTTGATACACACACACGCACACACACACTGCTCCTAACATCACTGTTTTCATTGTTGCAGGTGTAAAATAATGTAAGAGTGTTGTGTAGTTTAACATTTCCAAGATATAATACATTTATATGTATTATTTTTTAATTTTCTCCAAACATTTTTTTGTTTCAAATTTTGAATCAAGTGTACTAGTCAAAAGTTATTGTCTACATTGTAGATTAATATTGAAAACATCACCTATTGCTCTGAGTTTTGCACACTCTTGGCATTTTTTCACTCAGATTCATGAGGAATGGACCTGGAATGGTGTTTAATTAACAGGAGT
>JBBPCY010000039.1:34810811-34825544 GCA_037974405.1 Brachyalestes nurse
ATGCTACAGAATTAATGGACACAAATTCCCACAGAAACTCCAAAATCTTGTGGAAAGTCTTCCAAGAAGAGTGGAAGTTGTTAAAGCTGCAAAGGGGGACCAACTCCAGATTAAAGTTTATGGATTTGATTGCAATATCATTAAAGTCTGTGTTGGTGTAATGGTCAGGCGTCCCGATACATTTGTCCATATACGGTAGGTCTTCCCGTCTGAAAGGGACAGAAGTTTGACTGCTGGCAGAGATACAAGTGAAGGCTGTCAGCTTATTTTGTATTTGCAGCTTATTGGCCATGTATTAGTTTAGGCAGTGTACCTTAATGTAGCTGAATTCTTTTATTAGTAGGGGTAGTTTTGGACATCCAGAGTACCCGATAAACTGACACACCAATGTATTTAGAAAACAGACTGAAATGTGCTAGCCATTTTAAATGCTGTCATTAAATACTAGATTCTAATTTGATAACGGAACCAGGCTTTAGGACAGATGTTTCATTTTGTGGTCCATACAGGTGCTAAAGAAGGGGAAGGTAGTACTAGACACTGATAGGGGGTGTCTTCTCTAATTCCCCTACTGAGGCACATTCAAGCCGTTCTTCTCTTCTCTGCTCTCTTTCTCCACCTCATTGGGTCTGCACAGGACATAGCTGTAGCAATGAGATTATATTTTTTAATCACACACACGAAAAAAAGCTATTTTGGACAGAATCCAACTGCACAGGCCTCTAATGATGAGTTTTCCAGCAAGCGTACTGGCCTGCAATACAAGGAAATTCTGCCCCATTGTTACAGAGTCTAATCTTCACATTCATGAGACAGAGACAGAAAACCTGTCGAGCTTCAAAGCTTTAACAGCCCAACACTTGCTCTACCATCCACTGTCCATTTTCTACGCCTGGACGATGTATCGTCATTATACACTTCACTTTTTGACTTTACCTGCAGTGGTTCTTTGTCTGAGTGCTCCAACATTCCCGAGTTAACTCATCACCTAATCCCAGTCACCTCTGGATCTGAGGCCGTATTACAGAAACTTCCTATCTTGAGTATAAAGTTAAGAGAGGATGATTTAAGACAGGATTTTTTCAATTTGGTATTACAGAAGGAAATCCTAACTGAATTCAGGAATCCTATCTTCTCTCGAGTTAGGAATCCTAAATAAGTGATCTAACATCGATTATTGACTTTTATGTCTGTTACCTAGCAACTAACGCAACAGTTCATCTGGTGAAGTAACTGTTACCTGCAGTCACTAGTAACTTTACGAGGCTACAGTCAGAGTATCTTCGCTACTATCTTCACAATATGGATGTTAAACAACGCCGTGCTCTGAACTTTAAACCAGAAGAACTGGCCAATGTGGCCAAAAGTATTAAGCTATCATAGAAAACTATGTTGACAAAATTATAGGCACACATACACATACTCACATACACTTACACACACACAGTTACACACACACACAGTTACACACACACAGTTATACACACACAGTTATACACTACGCTTTGAAAATCACCTTTAGTGAAAAAACGAAGCGCATTTGTTAACTGTACCACAGCTGGGAGAGCCCCGTGTTCTGTAATGACTTTTTTCCTAAATAAAATCCTAAACTGCTGTTACCATGGTTACCACACAGTTAAGATTTTCAAGTTAGGAAGTGTCTGTAATACGGCCCCGGTCTCAGTACCAGATGTGTTGAATTTCATAAAGACATATAGTGACAGGAAATTGTAGCTTTCAAATTGCATAAGGTGGTATTTGATGGCTCCCTGCAGAAAATCCCTTCTCTACTATTTCACCCACACCAGCTCCCATCGCCAGTAGCGTTTGTTTTAACTAGCTGTTTACTTGGCTGGTACATTTCAATTTCCTTGGGATATTAAAGAGAATGAGAACTGTTTATCAAATGTCTAGAATCCTGTTTCAGCACTCTCTGTGGTTGTAGTTTGCTAGAAAAACGATGTCAGGTGGCAGATGTCCTTCAAGAGGGAAGACTGATTCCATAGCATGTTATGTCACCTTGACTTCAAGGCTAAACTCGAGAACATAGCTGGGGGTACAGCTTTGGTCACCAACTCAGAGGTTTAATATGGCCCAGGATCACTGCAGTGTTTAGATCCTCTTAACTCTTTGGATTGTAGTCAAGTCTTGGGGAATCCATGCATCACAGCTTGTGAGCAGAATAGACCCCAGGACAGAACTGGGAACCACTGCCCCAGCTGCTAGAGAGAAAAGACTGTGTCATCTTTTAAGGCACTTTATACTATTATAAAAATTATTCAGCTCGGTATCAGCTTGTTTTAAAATCAAGTCAAAATTTATTTATAACGCACCTTTTAAACAACAAATGTTGATCAAGGTTCTAAGAACATACAATAAGATATTTAAAAGGGCTGCACAATATATCGTGAATTTACCGTCATCGCGATATGAGCATGCACAATATACATATCGCAAAAGACTGATACATATCGCGAAAGACGGATACATATCACAAAAGACTGATACATATCACAAAAGACTGATACATATCACAAAAGACGGATACATATCGCGAAAGGACTGCGATAAATGGTGTTTTTCCAACGCTCTTCATATCAACATATTTGGCCAATCAGACGAAGTCCTATTGCCTTATGCCCGCCCCCTTGTAGAGAACTTAAAAAATTATTTTCAGATTTATTTCCAACAATGTTAAATGGTTCAAATGTTTTATGGGAGGCATTAAAATGCTCTGGTTAAGTAAATTCTTTTTTTTTTTTTTTTTTTTTTTTAATGTTGGAATGGAAATATTGCATTTAATTTTTTTTCTGCATAGACTAGTCCGCGTCTGGAGTCACCAGCAAATCCAAAGCAGAAAAACATTAACACTATAAAGGCTACGTTTTTACTTACTTATCGCATGTAATATCGCCATCGCAACACTCAACAACATTATCGCATATCGCATGTTCTCCTAATATCGTGCAGCCTTAATATTTACAATAAAATATAATGCAAGCGACATAAAACAAAAATATAATTGCCCACCTTAAAAGCTATAGGAAAGAAGAAGATAATTATTAAAAAGCCAAATGTTTTTAGAGCAGATTTAAGAACATCCAGGGTCTGAGCAGATCTAATATGTACAGGTTGGTCATTCCAAAGCCTAGGGGCCACGACCCCAAAAGTCCGGTCGCCTCTCGTCGTCAATCTTGTCCTAGAGACTCTCAGCAACAGCTGATCAGATGACCTAAGTGCTCTGGCAGGAATATGAAAGTGGAGTAGTTCCATTAAATATTGAGGTGCTAACTCGATCCTAAACCTCATCTGTAGCCAAAAAGATAAAAACAAAGTAATCACACACAATCTCTCCCTCTTTCTCTTATAGTGAAGGGTTTCTCTAATGTGTCCGAAGCAGCTTCAGACTCCGACGATGAAGACAAACTCCACATTGTGGAGGAGGACAGTATTTCAGACGCTCCGGAGGAAAAACCAACAGTATTCCAGCTCAAGGCAGCAAAGAAGCTACACAACGGACACACCGAGGAAGGTCAGCGAACAAACAACTTAAACCTTTTTACTGTACAGTTAAAGCCAATAATCGATTCATAAAATTAAAATAAAAATGTTTGGAATTTAAACAGATGGCAACCTGGGGCCGGACGCTTTGATACGAGAAATTAGAGTCAAAGGTAAGACAAGTGTGAAGGTTGTTTAAAAAATAACAAGGTCAGTCTGAAAGAGGGTCTTTTTTGTCTAGTTTTAAGAAACAGATGTGTATCATTTAAAACTGTAAGTAGGAACAGGTGTGTGTGTGTGTGTGTGTGTGCTCATTACGTAGCTTCTCAGTGCTAATCTTGCTTTTTCATGTAGCACCTGCCTCTAGAAGGCTTTCTGTACAAAAAGGATATTGATGGGACCTCCCTGTGTGTTGATTTTCTTTACTGTCTATATTTCAACAAAAGAGGAGTGTGTAACTGATGAAGAGGATGAGGAAGGTCAGGCAAATGAAACGCCACAGCTGGGGAATGAAGGAGTCATTTATCCAGAAGTCCCCGAGGAGGAACAGAGCACGCCAGAGAGAGGAGGCCATGATGAGAACGGTACTAATCACTGCTCAAGCTTTCTACATCTGCCTCACTCATTTCCGCTTTATTTCTCCCTTTTTCACATTTTCCGTCTCCCTGTAAGTCCTGTAACTGTCACCTTCAGGTACACCCGACGAGTTCTCTCAGCTCCACACGTGTCCATACTGTTCCAGAGGTTACAAGCGGCACACGTCGCTCAAGGAGCACATCAAACTGCGTCATGAGAAGAGTGAGGACGATTTCAGCTGCTCCCTCTGCAGCTACACATTCACCTACCGCACCCAGCTCGACCGGCACATGACCGCCCACAAAAACGGACGAGAACAGGTGCCTGCCTCACACCTAGTCTCTCTGATATCTTAGATTCTATATGCAATAGCAACCGTAAAGATACCAATAATATTTAATATATCTTAAAGAGATAATGTCCCCAGTTAATGTAATCCAGTTAATGTCCCCACCACATAGACATGCCTATTATGTATCCTGTACTATACGGTTTACTTTCTCTGTATGTAGACTTGCACCATACATCACTGTACTCTTTGTTTTTACCCCAAACAGACCTAGCTATTTATACAGATCTGGACTCAAAGGCATTTTATGCTCCATACGTATCTTAATCCTCACAACCAATAAGCAAATAAATTAAACAAAGTAAAGTTATCATACTTGTTACACGAGCTAGACCACTAACATATGGTGATCAGCATTACACAATACTCCAAATCAGTCTCAACCCGACTATTCATGAATGTCTAGTGAAGCTCCTGCTTTATACCAGTACAACAGTTCAATTTAGCCGTTAGCCAGGTAAAGTGACCCTCTTGTTTTGCATACATTAGGTATAGAAACATCCGTTCAGTGTTCACATTTTGTTGCTTTACAGTCTGACATGAAGACACACACCAAAAAAAACCCAAATTGTCCAGATGCAGTGCAATGTATAACATTCGAGTAAAAGATATGATTAAATTACATTTGCTAAGCTATCTCTGGACAATGGTAATGTGAGATTTTAGCTCTATAGACAACTGTCTAATTCTGGATGGATGCAGAAGCCCTGGCACTGTCTGTCTGTCTATATCTTAGACAGTCCAAACATCAAGCTCATTGTATCATTGTAACTCCAAATATGTATTCATTCATTCTTGAATACAAAATACTATTGATAAAATACATACATTATATGGACAAAAGTATTGGAATACTTGACCATTACACCAACAAGGACTTTAATGACATTGCATTTAAATCCATAGACTTTAATATGGAGTTGGTCCCCCTTTGCAGCTATAACAGGTTCCACCTTTCTTGGAAGGCTTTCTGTGGGAATTTGTGTGCATTCATTCTTTAGAGCATTTATGAGGTCAGACACTGATGTTGGACGAAAAGGTCTGGATCACAATCTCCATTCCAGTTCATCCCAAAGGTGCTGGATGGGGTTGAGGTCAGGACTCCACACTGAACTCCTCCAGCCACGTCTTTATGGAGCTGCTTTGTGCTCTGGGACACAGTCCTGCTGGAATAGAAAAGGTTCTTCCCCAAACTGTGTCCACAAAGTTGGAAGCATGGCGCTGTCCAAAGTGTCTTGGTCTGCTGAAGCATTAAGATTGTCTTTCACTGGAAGTAAGGGGACACCTAAATTCAATATTTAAGAGGTGTGTCTCAATACTTTTGTCCATATAGTGTAAAAAATGCTTAAATCACATTATACTGAACTGATGGGTAAAATATCCTTTACATACGCTGGAGTCATAAGTTACCTGAAGTCACGGTGTTACCGTTGTTACACTGGCTATACATAGTACAGAGCAGAACATAAATAGAAAACAAGAATAGTAGAAAATCAAAAATTGTAATGATTGACATCAGTTTTCTCTGTTTGTCCTTTTCTTTTATTCGCTTTCTCAGAGGGTTGTGTCACAGTCAGGAGGAAACAGGAAGTTTAAGTGTACAGAGTGTTCAAAAGCCTTTAAATATAAACATCACCTGAAGGAACACCTGCGCATCCACAGCGGTGAGTGGCCACAGCAACACTGGCATGGCAGTTTTATTTGTGGACCGTGTACCTGACTGCTGGTTAGATCTGGTGCATCTTTTCTTTTGTAACATAGTCATTCACTAGTGCTTTGTAGCCATTCACTAGTTCAGTTACAGATTTTACTGTTTTCATTTAGCTTTTTGCTTTTTGCATATTCTGTGGTGGTACATTTAACTGAGTTGCATGTAAGGCTAAATTGAATATAACTACTATATACACTGACCCAGCCACTCCTTTATAACCGCCTGCCCTAATCAGCTCAGACCCATCAAAACATGGACTCCACAAGACCTCTGAAGGTGTGCCGTGATATCTGGCACCAAGACATTAGCAGCAGATCTTTTAACTCCTATAAGTTGTGTTGGGGGGCCTCCATGGTACAGACTAGAATACCCAGCACATCCCACAGATGCCCGATCAGATTGAGATTTGAGACCCAAGATTCCCCAGCAGAACACTGGCCAGAGCATCTCTCTGCCTCTGCTGGCTTGCCTTCCTCCCATCGTGGTGTCCTGGTGACACCCGACCGTCCACATTATGTAAAAGAAAATATGTGGCCTGCCTCCCTGAGTTTACCCATTTTTCCTGCTTTCAGCACAACAACCGAATGTCCATTCCTTGTCTAATACATTACACTTCTTTACAAGTGCCATTGTAACAAGATAATCAGTGTTATTCACTTCACCTGCCAGTGGTTTTAATGTTTTGGTTGATTGGGGAATGAAGTACTATAACTGTGTAATTCCCTCTCCTCTCTATAGGTGAGAAGCCATATGAGTGCTCTAATTGTAAGAAGCGTTTCTCTCACTCCGGCTCTTACAGCTCTCACATCAGCAGTAAGAAGTGCGTGGGATCGCCCCCTGCTGTCAACGGCCTGTCTCGCACCCCCGGGGTCAAAGCTGCGCTCACCCTGTCGCGGCCCACGCGCATCCTCTTGCGAGAGAAGGTGGACATTAGTAACAAACCTTTACAGGAACAGCTCCCATCTAAACAAATTAAACAAGAGCCTGTAAATCACGAACTCAAGCCTGTTACAACAACACCCGTTGTTACGACAACCACTACCACTACCACTGCCACCACAAATAATGGGGGAGTGATTCCTGTTCAGACTGCTGCTTCTCAGGGTGTGGTACAGACTTTGGTTGTACCTACTGTGGGTTTAGTCCAGCCCATTAGTATTAACCTGAGCGACTTGCAGAATGTCCTAAAAGCAGCAATGGATGGAAACGTGATCCGGCAGGTAGTGGCTAGCACGAATGCTAATGGAAATACGGCTAAGGTTGTTGGTCAGCTGCAGACACAAGCACAAGCAGTGGTTGTGCAAGCTCCTCAACCCCAGACGCCGGTCATTTCTGCCATCTCTTTGCCGGTGCTAGATCAAGACGGGAATGCCAAAATTATCATCAACTACAACGTAGACCCACAAATTAGCACGTCAAAGATGAACACAGTACAGCCTGTTTTAGCACAGACAGCTGGTGCACAAGCAAACATGCTACAGCCAAATGCGGGGACACCAAAGGGGGCACAGGCTAATTCAACCCAGCCTCCAAATGTATCACAGGTGAACTCTACGCAACCTCCAAAAGTATTACAAGTTAGCTCAAACCAGCCCGCAATGGTGGGACAGGTTAATGCAACCCAGTCTCCAAGGGTGGAGCAAGTTGACTCAGCCCAGCCTCCAAAAGGGGTACAGGTTGACTCAGCCCAGTCTTCAAAGGCAGTACAGGTTAACTCAACGCAACCAAGCATCACTTTAACCCAGATGCCAAGCACTCCTAAGCCAGTATCTTCACAGATAAACATCCTTAAACCCATCCAAACTGGTAATTCCAATAAAGCACCATCTATCTTCAAGGTGACAAAGCTTATCCAATCTCACCCTGCCCAAACAAAGTTTACACAGCCAACACTGTTGCTTCTCAGAAGACCAGATGGGTCGCAGGGTCTCGTGGTCAGACAGTTAACGACCGTACATCCAAATACACCGGTAACTCCAAGCATAGAATCCAAAACCACAGAGCAGATGTTAAGTCCGGGAAAGGCAACAGTGGCAGAAGAGCAACAGTCACCTGTTGAGTTGACCCAGGCGACAGAAGATACCAGCACTTTCAAGGACAACTGCCAGCCTGAGGACTTGAGCAGCACTTTGCTAAAGGAGATTCAGATCAAAACTGAGCCAAAGTCCCCTGCTGAGATCGAGCCTCTGATTCAGTCAGATGATGGAAAAGCCTCAGAGACAGAGCATGAGGAGGAAGCAACAGCAGCAAAGAATGCAGCCTCAGACGTAACAACGGTTCACAGTGGTGTTGCTTGTGGTGATGGCTTCCATAACTATGCCACTTGTCTATTCTGTGACAACAGCCCCAGCAGCGCTGACATCCTCAGCTGTCTCAACATTAATAAACAAGGATCAGGTATGTCTCTCTCCTCTCTGCTGGAGGAGGACGACTCCGGACCTCCAGTTGAGAGTCTCTTGCCCCTCCTCAAAGCTTACAGCAAAGATTCACACCCCAGTACGGAACAGTTATCTCGTGTCGCAGAGTCTGTCAGTTTGCCTCTGGATGTAGTCAGTAGGTGGTTCCAAAGAATGCGCTCCAAGAAGATATCACTCCGACCTCCTGGCTTTCCCAAAACCACACAGCAAGTAAGTGAGCTCATATTACATAGTGTACATTAGGGCTGCACAATATATCGCAAATTTATTGTAATCGCGATATCAACATGCGCGATATACATATCGCGAAAGACTGATAGATATCGTAAAAGAACTGCGATAAATGGTGTTTTTCCAAAGCTCTTCATATCAACATATTTGGCCAATCAGAGTCCTACTGCCTTATGCCCACCCCCTGGTAGAGAACTTATTATAATTTAAAGTATGTTTACATTTATTTAAGATTTAAAATCATTAAAAATTGTTTTCAGATTTTTTTCCAACAATGTTCAATGGGTTAAACATGTTGGAATGGAAATATTGCATTTCATTTTTTTCTGCATAGACTAGTGTGGAGTCTATGTCACCAGCAAATCCAAAGCAGAAAAACATTAACACTATAAAGGCTAAGTGTTTACTTACTTATCGCATGTGATCTTGCTATCGCAACACTCAACAACGTTATTGCATGTTTTCCTAATATCGTGCAGCCCTAAAAGCAATTAACATTAAATACATTCATGAAAATAGAAAAGTGTGTGTACATGTCTCTCTCGCTTTCTTTCTCTCTCTCTCTCTCTCTCTCACACACACAAACACACACAACTTTAGCTTTACACTATCACTATAAATACCCAGTATTGTTTTTATTCTGTACTTCCCATTTTGCACACTCAGTACCTAAATCTGTGCGTTTTTTGCACACTTTAATTAATCTACTGCTAGAATACAGTGTCATAATATGGTATTCATTCACACTAGTGTTACTGCTCCTGTCGACTGCACTGCATGCTATCGTGTACTGTAAATTATTGTACTGTTGATAATGCAGAAAAAAACTCTATTTAGTTTAGTCCTGTACTGCCCACACTTGTGTAATCTGGTGGTGTTTCTCTTTTTGTTCGTGTTGCACTGTGATGTTACTTCATTGTAATGTGTAGTGTTTTTATGGTTGAAATGACACTAAACATCTACTTGACTTGACTTGATTTGACTAGTGACATCGCCACTGGAAGCCTCTCTAACAGCACAGCCTACAGTAACAGGGTCACAAATAGAGAACAAATAATGGTCACGGGGTCAGAATGCCAACCTTCTCTGGCGCTGGCACCAGCGTAACAGGAAATGGTTGGGGAAGTTGACTGGCTCCAGGTGGACCCCTAACTTTCTGGCCAGCGTCATGTACAACACAGAGAGGCTGATGGGAATGCCTGTCCGCCGCAGTAGCACCTGACCAGAGGATGGCGCCACAGATTTAAATACCACACCAGAACACAGTAAGCATAAATGGACCTCGAAAGGTCACACCGTATTCAGCACGCACAGAAAGAACTCAATTCAGCACAAAATATTCATTATATTGTTATGCATGAAATGATGTACGTACCTGGTGTATGTATGAATTGAGGGGATTGTAGTAGTCACATTCATTGCCCTTATACTGAAGCTGGTCATACAAAACTGCATTGAGGGCACAGATGACTTGCCTCTGAAGCTCCAAGTCTTCCACTACTAAGCAGTCACCTACCAAACATAGGAACCACTTTAATATTAGTATTAAAAATGACTGTCAAAGTGAAACATTTTTTTAAATACATTTTCCCACTATGAACTATCAACATTACAATAAGTTCATTTGGCTTTTATCCAAAGCGACTCACAACACACAAACACTCCCATTTCAGGACAGTGTGAGAATCAGAGGAGAGTTCTATGTGGTGAAATCTTTATGTAGGAGTAGTTAGAAGATAGTCCATCAGGAGAGAAGATGGTCTCTGAACAGACAAGTCGTCAGGAGGTTTTTGAAGATAGAGGGGGATTCAGCTGCTCTGGTCAGCTTTGGAAGCTCATTCCACACGTAGGGGACCAGATTAAACCAGTCTGGACTGGGTTTACCTTGTGTGTAGGGATGGCAAAGCCACACGATGCTCCTTGAAGGAGTGGAGGGAGCGAGTAGGAACATAAGACTGAATGATGGGATTTTATGGTAGCTGAGTGAAGACCCAGATGTCACTCTGTAGGCAAGAGTTAGTGACTTTAACTTCATTCAGGCAGCCGTGGGTGGCCAGTGTAGGTCAGTTATCAGTGGAGTGGTATGCGAACCAGCCGAGCTGCTGCGTTCTGAACCAGCTCTAAGGGTCTTACATTGCTGGCTGGAAGACCCAATAGGAGGGCACTGCAGTGATCAAGGCGAGAGATGACTGTGGATTGTCCCAGGAGTTGGGTGGCACACAGAGACAAGTATGGCCTGAGTTTCCTGATGTATAAGGTGGAGCGACTTGACCGAGAGACAGATAATGTGGTCAGAGAACGTGGTCTGTCATGCACTCCTCTCGTTCAAATAGAGTTTTAAAACCAATGTTTTGGCACACTATGCTGGACAGTGCCTATTGAAGACCTACGGATAAATCAATGAGCAGCAAACTAACAAAAGCAACAGCACAGCGGAGCTCCACTCGAGAAGCTCCACTGTAACTAGGATCTATGAGCTGTATGAACAACTGCGAAAAGCTAGTGCGAGGAGTTGAAACCATTGATTGAATATATGATAAATACACTTTTTAAGTAGAACACATGGGAGTAAAGAATGTAAATGAGGAAATTATGTGATTGTAATATTCAGGTTCATACGAACCCAGCCATAACATACTGAAAATTACTGAAAGTAATAAATTCAGTCTGTCAAATGTATTTTATTATTTGTCCATTCATTCAGATAAAATGCCTTGTTCAGGATCAAATTTGGACATATATGTGTAAAATAAACCAATTCATCATGACTCTTTAATTGCATAACGATAAAAATATTTATGAAACTATGAAACATTGCGAAAAATGTTTATTGAATTTGGATCTGACCTACCTTGACTTGTTCTCAGGCTTGGATGAGAGGTGTTTTTCACTCTTAGGTATTTTTTCACCTTCTCAATGATGTCATTCAGTTGGCCGGATATACTATCAAGGGTGACATCAGCCAGAGGGTTACAATACTGATCCACTAACACAGCACCTACAAAAGAAAGAGTCATGGAGGATTAAAGGAAGCAGCAGCCACTGGTTTAAAGCTGTGTGTGTACAGTATCAGAAACTACATAAGTCAGTCTGTTTAAGATTTTTCTTAACTTTTCAGGGGACTGAAAGATGATTTAAACGCAAACAAAATCAATAAACTAAATAAAATACAATTGAACACATATGTTTAACTTAAATTATGTTAGTTTTATAAGATTTGTAGCTTGAGTGAAAAATCAATTTAATTGATTTAAAAACTCAGAGTGGGCATAAACATACTGATTTCTGTGTTATTATAGTTTTGAAATGTTCACTAGTCATACCGATCTCACCCACAATTCTTGAAATCAAGGAAAAAATGTAAATAACTTTGAAGTTTACAATAGTTTTACCTTCCAGAGCAGACTGCTCTTCTGGAGGACGCTCCAGAAAGGCCTTCAGATTCCTTAAGATGTTCTGCTGGCGAAGGAAGTAGAGGATTTTCTTTGCATAGTACTTCAGAGTCAAGCTTTTTCTGGAAAAGATAGAGACAAAAATAGTGGCTTTTAGAAGTTCTGAAGGCACATAAATATGGGAGGAATAACAAAAGGTGCCCAAAACCTGGTCCCAAAAACGAACCTTCTGTCAGAGTTGAGAATGGAGAGGAGTTCGTCTTCACAGAAATGTTCAGGGGCACCCAGGGACTCGATCTCTGTGAAGCTGTCCCCCAAAACCTGGCCAACACAAGGCTGAGAGACAGACCTCAGGGTTAGTGCTCAAAACAGCCATGATCTACTTACCTCACAACTCAACTTCTCAACTGTACATTAAAGCTTTTTGCCTCACACCAAACACATCTGAGACATCTGGACCTAAAGCTGAGTTTTGGATGCCGATAAGTAATATAAGCATATACGCTATATGAACAAAAGTATCACTTGCCCCAAAACATACATTATTTTTCAATGTTTCTACATGATTAAATCAAATCATACCATTTTTATGCACAATAATAAATGAATAAATGAATAAATATGAATATATATGCATACAAGGTACAAGTGGGGGCTGTGGTAGCTCAGTGGGTAGGATACTTGCCTCTGGACCAAGGGGTCATGGGTTCGAATCCTACCTTTAGCATACCACCAGTGGGTCCCTGAGCAAGACCCTCAAACCCCAAGTTACTCCATACTGCCCCCTGTAGTTAGGGAATGGAAGTCGCTTTGGATAAAAGCGCCTGGTAAATGCTGTAAATGTATGTATTTATACATACATCTATATATCTCTCCAGTACGTGTATATACACAGTATACAGTGCAATATGTGCAGTATGCAGTGTAATTGACAGAAGGGTGTCTATGAAGTGTTAGTGGTCAGTGTTTGGTGTTCAGCAGTCTGATAGCCTGATGGAAAAGCTGTCCCTCAGCCTGCTGGTTCGGGACCGGATACTGCGATACCTCCTGCCTGACGGAAGTAGTTTGAACAGATTGTGACGGGGTGGCTGGAGTCATTGATAATCCTGCCTGCTTTCCTCGGGCACTGCTTTCTGTAGATGTCGTGGAGGGAGGGAAGCTCACCTCCAATTATCCTTTCAGAGCACCGCACCATTCTCTGCAGAGCTTTGGGGTTGTGGGCGGTGCTGTTGCTGTACCAGGAAGTGATGCATCCAGTTAGGGTACTCTCGATGGCACAGTGGTAGAAGGTCCTGAGGATGCAGGAGCTCACGCTGAATCTCTTCAGTCTCCTGAGAAAGAAGAGGCACTGCTGCACCTTCTTCACTGTTATGTCTTTGTGGACTGAGCCTGAGAGCTCCTCCGCTAAATGGAAACGAAAGCTGCTCACTCTCTCCACAGCAGCGCCGTTGATGGTGATGGGGGTATGTGTCCCTCCAAACCTCCTGAAGTCCACTATCAGCTCTTTGGTCTTTGCTACATTGAGGGTCAGATGGTTCTCCTGGCACCAGTGTGTCAGTGCGCTCTCTGTATGCCGTCTCATCGGCATTAGTGATAAGACCCACCACTGTTGTGTCGTCTGCGAACTTCACAATGATGTTGGAGCTGCTAGTGGCCGTGCAGTCGTAGCTGTAGGGTGAGTACAGGAGAGGGCTCAGTACAAACCTCTGTGGCGCGCCAGTCTTCATTGTGACAGAGGATGAGGTGACGCTGCCCAATCTGACCATCTGGCGTCTGTTGGACAGGAAATCAAGGATCCAGCTGCAGAGAGAGCTGCTCAATCCTAGCTCTTGTAGTTTCCTGTCCAGTCTCGAGGGAACGATGGTATTGAATGCTGAGCTGTAATCTACAAACAGCATTCTCACATACAGATCTCTCTTCTCCAGGTGGGAGAGGGCAGTGTGTAGTTGTGAAGTTCCTGACCAGCCTTTCGAAGCATTTGTTTACGATGGGGGTCAGGGCTACTGGTCGCCACTCATTCATTGAAGAGAAATGTTAAATAATTGGTGGAAATGCTGAAAAATTGGACATGGTATGTTGGAATGTTGAACATTCGGTGGACTTTCCCTTAAACAACTGAATTTGGTCATATACTCAGTCATATACCCTTGAACTGTGCACTAAGGACAGCATGTAGGAACAAACAAGTACATGTACAAGTCAAGAGTAACAATTAAAAGAACTTTTAAGATGTTAATCACCGTAAACTAGTGACCTGAACACAAGATAAACCAGTGTCCAATGCAAGATAGCACAGATAAACCAGTGTCCAACACAAAATAGCACAGATAAACCAGTGTCCAATGCAAGATAGCACAGATAAACCAGTGCCCAACCCAAGACAGCACAGAAACCAGTGTCCAACGCAAGACAGCACAGAAACCAGTGTCCAACACAAAATAGCACAGCTAAACCAGTGTCCAACACAAAATAGCACAGCTAAACCAGTGTCCAACACAAGACAGCACAGATAAACCAGTGTCCAACACAAGACAGCACAGATAAACCAGTGTCCAA
>JBBPCY010000039.1:34825644-34837763 GCA_037974405.1 Brachyalestes nurse
TTCTAGCCTAAAAAGTCTTCTTGATCTTGTTTTGAGAATAATATACTATATAAGAGCAGATTTGTAAGATTATTTAGCTTGTTTTAAGATATTTTTTCTGCAGTGTGCAGTTTGACCCACAACCTTCTGCTTCAATTAGGGCTTTATTTGGTCTGTCTTTGTCCTTATGGCTCTCCAAGGAGGAAAACAGCAGAGAATAGATTAAATGCAGTCCACACTGAAACGAATATGTGGGAAATAAAAGTGCAGCACCCCCTGTCAGTGCAGAAAAAGACAAAAATCTACTTGGAAAAGTGCATAAAACTAAAAGTGGAACCAATGTAATTTTCAGCTGAAATATATTGTAGGCCTACTCAGCATTTGTTTATACTGTGTTTATATATTTCGGCATCAACTGAAGGGATAATTTTTTGCTTGTTTGTACAGCACCTGCTATTGTATTCAATGTGGCTATGGAATTCTGAATGGTTGCTAAGGTGATAATTACTATGCATGTCAAGTGATTGCTAAGTAGTTTACATGGTGTTCCAGGTGGTTACTAGGGTATTGTGGATGCCACAATATCTCAGGTGGTTGCTAAGATGTTTCTAATCAGTTCATGATTTATTCCATGCGGTGGCAAGGTGTTTTTTACCTGGTTGTCAAGTTGTGACTATTATCAATAAGAGACTGCTATACTATTTAAGATGTTTGTTAGGGTGTTGCTCAGGCATCAAAGGTGGCTCCTGTAGTGTTAAGTGGCTGCTACAGGTGTTGCTAGATGGTTGCTAGGGTTTCTCTGGTGGTTTCTAGTCTATTGCTACAATGCCCTCCAGAACTGTTGGCACTATTGCTAAAGGGGGGAAACCATACCTTAATTTGAGTTCAATTTAGTCGGAGAATAAAGCAACTTAACTAAAAAAATGTTTAAGAAGTTATTGGGAATGGAAATAATTGAATGAAGTATGATCCCACTCAACTCATTTTAAGTTTCATAGTGTTTAGGAAATGTTATGCAGTCTTAAATGACTTTCTGTTTCACTGGGGTATAAAAAGGAGGTGACACAGGACCAGTCCCTTAGTCATTCATCACTGTAGGAACGATTCAAGAGCAATAATATGCAATAATATGCAATAATATAATTTAAAATGGATAAAAGAAACAGAAGGGCAATCATAAAGACATTTAAGACATTCAAAACAGCCACAAACCAACATGGAACAAGGCAAGAGGTCTGGACTTGGCCATTGTGGAACATTGTCTACCTGAAGTTACTCCCAATGTTTAGTTTTCTTAACAGGCTCTCTTGTATTTTTGCATAATTCATTCCACCTTTAAGTGTTCAGTCCTCACCGAGTAAAAAGGTCCCCAAAACATGCTGCCACCTCCGTACTTCACTTCATTTTCTTTTTTTGGCCTCTCTCAAGTCTTTTTCTTACTTTGACTCTGTGTTTTAAGGAAATACCTCAGTGTCTTCCATTTCTTTACAATTGATCCAGTGCTGCTCAATGGGATGTCTAAATACTTAGATATTATTTTGTTGTCTTTTCTATATTAAATATGTCTACAACTTTATCTCTGATTTCCTAGAACGGTATTTGGCCTTCATTTTCATCGTTTTATTTCAGTTTCACAGTAAACTAGTTCTTGAATAAATGGCCTGTTTTCAGAAAATGGGAACTTTGTTCACAGGTTGAATTATTTACAGCTAGAGGCCAGTTATGAGCCAGCTGTGTTCTCATTAATTGCGCAAGCTTGGAGTTTCACAGCACTTACGGCAACAGTATCTTTTTCTGAACTTTTTTCAGATTATTTAAATAAATTAAATCAATCTCGCTAACATAATGAATTCAACGGTCAGTCTTTTAAAGCAATATAAGACAGCACAAAATATCAGAGTCATTTTGTCTAGACAAAATCAGATTATGTTTTAATGAGGATTAATACTTCTGCAAGGCACTGTAAGTAGAACAACTACTGCAAGCAATGCCTTCGGGATATTAGGCATCTCTCCATGTATGCCTATAGGAAAGAAACTGTGTTTAAAGAAACTGCTGAACAAAAATGGTTTACTGGCAAGCATAAATCGCTGGTTGTAGGCTGTAGAATTGGATATTTATATATATATACACACACACACACACAGGGCTGTCAATAGATTACAATATTTAATCGCGATTAATCACGATTGCTATAGTTAATTCGCGATTAATTGCACCTTTAATCGCAGTCCTACACATACTGTTTTTAATACTCTTATCTACTTAGGAGTAGACAAATATCTTATCTATGTTTATTAATGACGGTCAATACTGTCAACAATCTTACACACACACACACACACATACACACACACAGCAGCTGCAAAGAGGGACCAACTCCATATGAAATCTGAATGCAATGCTATAACACTAGAACGGCTGACAGCGAAAAGCAAGGGATTACTGTATTGCATTTCATTTTTTTTCTGCATAGACTAGTCTGGAGTCTATGTCACCAGCAAATCCAAAGCAGAAAAACATTAACACTATAAAGTTTTTACTTACTTATCACATGTGATATCGCCATCGCAACACTCAACATTATCGCATATCGCATGTTTTCCTAATATTGTGCAGCCCTAGTGTACATGTTATCTATTCTGTAGGCAAAAATAGGACTGCTTGTTTAATCAAAGCCTTACGCAGATTTGTACTTTTAACCCTCCACAGACTGACGAAAACACTCCAGACCATATTACCGACACCCAAGTTCTCAACACTCCAAGTGAACCCCATGAAGACTCATCAGTGGACCAGAACAGTGCCCCTTCTTCTCCACTCAACCTTTCCACAAATCTCATCATTGTGAAGACGGAGGACTCCGAGGAGGAAGGGCAGTCTGAACCTCTGGACCTCTCTCTCCCAAAGTCCTCCTGTAACAACGCTAACACCTCAGTTAACACGTCAGCGTCCACCACAAAGTCATCCCTTCCTGCGCAGGAGGAGCCGCTCAACCTGACCTGCCTGAAGAAAGATACGTTTCCTGGCAACACAATTTACGTGGCACAACCTACTACAGGCCCAATTAACATTGTAGCGACGCCCTTGCCAACGTTGGTTGCCATAGCGGAGCCGGGTGGAGTTCCATGCCTCCGAGCTGCCTTCTCCTCCAACAAACGCACCATCCTCATTCCCCAGCTGTCCTATACCTACGCTACACCCTCAACCAACATCAAGACTAACAGTACCGTCTCTTCCAAGTCTAACACCACCTCTCCACCATCTACAGACACACAGGCAACCGTCATACTTAATGGCTCTCAGGTGAGAAAACAGTGTGGGGCAGAACTGGTTACTGAATAAATTCAATATCTCAGTATTTTCCCAAATACATCGTAGTGTGTCTCTCTTCCTCTTGATCCATTTTATATCCTTACCTTTGAACTATTTGTTTTTTAGGAGAGGTCTAGTGCTGGAGTTGAATGCATGTCCACATGGGATGGGGTGAATGACAGTGACCTCTCACCCAGTAGAAAGCGAAGGAAAACACTGGGCGGCCAGTACGCGTGCGATCTGTGTGACAAAATCTTCCAGAAGAGCAGCTCATTGCTACGGCATAAATACGAACACACAGGTACGTTAAAACGCACACACAGGTGCAGGTGGTGGTTTTTTGGTGGATGTGGTTGAACACAAGTTACACATGTGCAAAAAATACACACAGATCCAGGTCTTTCTTATGGCTGAACATCTCGAGTCGTCTGATGTGTGGGTGGAGATACACACACAAATCAAGGATTCAAGCACAAACCCTCATCACAGACCGGCAGCTAATAGACTAGCCCTTTTGTTTTCTCAGTACACATGATTCATGTCATTACCTTATTATCATAGCTAGCTTTCAGCAATTAATCTTTCAGTAATTAAATCAGGTGAGGCACAGAAGGAAAACAGAATGTACAGAACCTCTGAATTGAAACCTCAGGACAGACTAGAAACAGGAACCACGCCAAGAGATAGACCCTGGCACCCAAGGCTGTACCAGTTAATTCATGTAGGTACTCATTAGAGTACTAGAGCAAAAAAATTATGTCAACCCCTGATTATAAGCCGCTTGAACGCTTTTACCATTGAATTCAATCGTAATCAAATAGTAAACGGATAAGTGTAAATATCAGCTAGAGCTAAATTCTGAAGAAGTTGTAACTGGCAGTTTGCTTGTATGCGGCCTGCTGAAATTACAGGAAGGTTTGTATTTACAGGGAGCTTTGTGAACAGAAGCCGATATACTATATTATTATGGCAGATCACAGCTGCCGAAGCTGTGCATTTCTGTGATCCGCATTTACACTGGGACCACCCAGTGAGCTAGACCTTATTGGGTCACCGACCGACTGAGTTAAAACACACGTCTCCCTAGAGACAAGCAGCGGGTACCATCATAAATTTACCATTTAGTGTCACCCTCGGACTCCTGTCATTGGGCGTTACAAGGTAAAAAAACATGAGAAATGAAGGGGCATTCGGCTATTCGTGCAGAAGATGTCACATCCTGACTAACAGGATTTTCATGGCATGTTTGAAAGTGGGCATCCGAGGAAAGAACTAAGGGAATAGCTTTACAAAATTTTAATTTGCATGATTTTCCTTTGTGTTCCATATGTCAGTCAGCCAAGATGTTTGGAGCTCAAATTTAGTTTCTTTATGTTAGAGCTGGAGCTATCAGACCAACGTAGCCAACAGTCTAAAAAAAAAAAGTACATTCTGACCCAAAGCGCATTCCAAAACTCTCGTACCGCACCCAGGACTTCATTAAGGTGATGCAGACTTGACCTACTTAAAGCTATAAAAATGAGCACAACTTTACGGTGTAGCCAAACACAGTGGGCAGCAGGGAACCACTTGTTTTCACAAACCACTCCAGGAGTAAGAGTGCTGATCCAGAATCAGTTTGCATGGAGGAACTTGTTCCAAGATTAGTCATTCGCAGCCCTGGTGTTCCCTAAAATAGCCATTCATAACGGTGAAGTTCACGTTTTGTATAACTCGCAGTATATCATATCATGTTCTAAGCCACACTGACAAATCGTTACCATAATGAAGAGCTGGATATGGCTTGAGCAAGTGTTTTGGTGATTCAGAAAAAAAAAGATTTAGGTAAATGTTAACTTCTAGTGTTTGTTACCTACAATAGTCTCATGGCTCCAATTTGGACTCCCAGAATGTCTTGTCAGCATCTGGGAAAAAGTGGAAATCGCAAACCCAAACGTTATTGGCAAAATAATGTGTAAATATTTCTGTACTATATAATATATGTGAAAAGGGATATATTAAGTTGCTTTACTCATTTGCTACTACTACTACTGTACTTCATTAAAGACTAAAGCATTATTTATACATGGTTTATTTTACATGGAGAGGTGCAGTAATGTAATTATTACTGTAATGTATCTGATTTTAGTAACGTCAGTACCTTTTATGGACTGCACACCCGGAAATAATCCCAGTGAAACCACAGAAATGACCTAACATGACATAAGTAATAAATATTCTATCATGTCATGTGGGAAATATCATGTCATGTGGGAAATCCTCAAACAACATTTATGTTGAGATGTCTTTGGCTCTAGTGTAATTTGTCTACCAACATTAAAAAGATGGAAATACAGAACTGAAATATCATATTTGTGTAAGTATTCAAACCCATGTGCTTTGCGAGCTCCAGTTTTACACAAATGACACAAAGGTGACACTTATTTGACCATAATTAAACATAATTAGGGGCTACTATTAGGGGCTACTCTCTGGATATCAAAGCTCTCCCTGTAAGTACCATTTTCTTTGTTGGAAAGTCTCTGCAAAAATGAAGACAAAGAAGCATTCTGCTGATGTAAGGTACAAAACCATTAAAATGCCCAAAGCAGAAAATGACTGCAAAAAAAATTTCCAGTGCCCCATTAGGCACTGTTGGATCCACCATCAGAACAGGTCATCTCCTAAGCATCAGAGCAATAAATCCAACCGTCATTCTCAGACGTCTGCGATACATTTTGGCTGAAAGTTGGTGTGAAGATACATGGGCCCATAATCCTCATAAAGGCATTTAAAAAATGATATTTTATGGTCAGATGAGACCAAGATGGAACTTTTTGGTCAGACTTCAAAGAGGTATGTGTGGCGTAAAACTACCACTACCTATGCCACAGGAAACTCCATACCTACGGTGAAATATGGTGGTGGCAGCATCATGTCATGGGGATGCTTTTCATCTGCAGATTCTGGGAATCCTGTCAGAGTTTAAGCGAAAATGGATGGACACGAAAACTGCACATTATCGCAGGAGAAGTTCCAGTCTGCTATAAATCTACGTCTCATGAAGATTTATCTCTCAACATAACAATATCCCCTGATCTAGTCCCCTAGTCTCAGACTATTCATGTTTAGGGGTTCACATTGAAAACACTGAATGGAAAAAAGTGCATTCAAATCTTTTGTAATCCAAAAAAGGGGGTTTCAAGGGGGTTGAATACTTTTGCAAGCCACTGTATGTCCAGAAATCCTAACCGGTCTAAGCAGCATCTTAAGCTCTCCTCTCGCGAGAGAATTGGCAGACATTCTTTTCCGGGTTTAGTTTCTTACAAACTGGCAACAAAGAAAACTAGTTCATATGTACATATGTAACAACTGCTTTTACTATTTTTTTTCTATGATTTTACTACATGTGCGTTCATCAGGTTTTTTATCAAGCCTTTGGTGTTGGGAAGATTTTTAATTACACGGAGCAGTGGATTCTTCAGAAATTACTCTAGAACCGACATTTGGGTGCTGTTCAGGTCACGTCAGTTGATTTTTATTTGTTTTAGATGAACACACTGCTGCACATTCACATTTTAGTGCACAATTATTGTTTATTTGCTGAATTTAACATATTAAAAAGCAGAAATGTGACAATATACATATTAATGTGACAGAAATGTGACCATATATGTATCTGTGTGTGTATGTGTGTGTGTGTGTGCGTAAACTCATCAACGGAATAGAATTTGTGCATATTTAGGGAAAAAAAAACATATTTAAGTGTGTTTCCTGTATAGGATGTGCTTATTTTTGATTATTTTACTCATAACTGTAGAGGTCATCATTATTACTTATTGATGGACCAGCTATTATTGCTTATTACTGCTTAATACCACAGTAAGGCATTTTAAATTGTATAAAGAAGAACACTGCTACCACAATTGTACACACCTAGTAATTTTCGACTGCTGTCTTCTGACGTTTTCTGAGCTTTTACGTACATTTTCACCCTCACTGAACAGGTAAGCGTCCCCACGAGTGCGGCGTGTGTAAGAAGGCATTCAAACACAAGCACCACCTGATCGAGCACACGCGTCTCCACTCTGGAGAGAAGCCCTACCAGTGCGATAAGTGCGGCAAGCGCTTCTCACACTCCGGCTCCTACTCCCAGCACATGAACCATCGCTACTCCTACTGCAAGAAGGAGCTCCACGACCAACCAGAGCCAACCAACACTCAGCTCGACTCGGACGAGAGGGAGAGCGAGCCGGAGGAAGAGGAAGAAGACGAGGAACGAGAAGGAGAGAGCGGCGGAAATGAAGATCTAGAGTTTGCCGGCTTCGACATGAGCGAAATAAGAGTGGTCAGAGTTGGGGAGGAATACGATGACGAGGAGGAGGAGGAGGAGGAGGAGGAAGAAGAGGAGGAGGAGGAAAGGGAGGGTGGAGAAGAAGAGCAAGTGATGGAGGAAGAAGATGCAGTGGAGCTGCAGGTTGAAGAAGTGAATGCTCTGGAAGAGGAAAGGGTGGAAAGCATGGACACGGAGGAGAAAGCGGAGGAGAAAACAGGGGAGGCGGGACAGCAAGCGGAGAACGTGGAGGTCCCCGATTGTGTGGAGAGCACAGGCGTGACTATAGAGGAAGGAAAATAGGACTGAAAAAACGTTTTCTCTAGTGACTGAAGAAAGAGTACGACTCTTGAGTCCTTTGTTGAGTCTCGACGACCGTGGGTTAGAAGCTGTGTCTCAGTATTTTACTGTGTATGAAGCCCAGGTGTGCCTGATCCTCTTTTCTTTTTTTTGTTTTGTTTTGTTTTGTTTTGTTTCGAGTGAAGGAAAATTACAACGATTTGCAAACTGGCTGAATCGAACCGGACAATGTAAAGTTTAGTTGACCAGTTCCAGTTGAAACGTGTTACTGGACCACGACCTCCAGGTATGTTCGTCAGTGTTACTAAATGTTTTCCTTTGAAACTTTCCGTCTGTACAGTCAGGTGAGATTTCTATACATTTTTATTGCCAATGAAGTTTACTAAAATCAGTATTTTATCAGTATGTCACTATGTTTTGAGAGATAAAACTAAAATGCACTGCAGGTACATTTATCGATTGTTTATTTATGGATACATAATGCCTCAAGTTTTAGATACCGTTCAGTATTTTTATTTGAAGTAAGTTAGCCAGTGTTAGCATAGCATTTTGTTCTGCCATCCGCCTGTCCGCCTTATGAAGGAAACAAATTTGCACTTCGGTACCAGGGATCATCTATAAAGATTCAAGAGGTTGGGAAATGTTAAAGTAACTCCCCCGGCTAACTTTAACGATGTATATTTCATAGCGGATAAATTCAATAATAAAAACAAAATGAGATGATATAATGAAGTGATAATGAAAGTGTCATTAAATGTCTCATTGATCTCAGAACCATTATCAAAGTTACAAATGTTGCATGTTTTCAGCGAAGCACTCCTAAAAAGAACAGGATACGTCTGTTACCACTTCTGAGAATATTCTGTAATATTCTGTAAAAGGTCATAAAATCTTTTTGTTGGTGATTCTTTATAGATGGTACATACTATGAAGTGCACTTTTCTGTGGTATAGTGTGTAGGAACATGGCACCTTTTAAAAGAAAAAAAAAAACTTCAGTCAGGGAATTGTGTGTCAACCTCAAATCCAGTGTTACGTCTATTTTTAGTTTACTAAAACAACTTTGTTTCAGTTAGGGGTGCACTGAATTTTACAAAGCATGATCCTGAGAGATGTGCAATAGAGTACCAATACAAGTACTTTTCGTTTTACACACTTTGGTTTGTCTTTCTGTTTTCCGCCCACCTCGCTCCAAATTTAGAGCAGCGAAAGTCCAATCAGCAGACGTACCATTTCCACAGATTTGCTGTTTTGAAATTCTACGTATCAATACTACGTATTTAAGCACCCAATTGCTGCCAGCCATCGAAAACGACCCGGTTTCTCACATCATGTGATATTGTTGCACCCCTAATTTTAGTCCAGTCTTGTGATTGTGTCAATGTTAGATGAGCTATAAAGCATTTTAAGGAACCCCACACCCCCAGCCTTATGCAAGACCGCCAAGCTGTAAGTGCCATTCATTCCTATTAATTCCATAACCAAACGAAACCATTTAAAATCATCCGCCAGTTTATGAGAAATTTGACTCGAATTTTACAGCCATGTCAAGCGTAGTGTTTGGCGGACAAGCCGAGAATCCAAATTCGGTTGAGGTTAGACTTGTTTGATGTAGCATTGGAGCTCCATGTGAGCTCTCATGTCAGTATTTTGTGACAATTCAAGAAGGTCAGATTTACTATTTACTACAATGGAGAAGTCAGTGATGAAGCAGATGTTGGGCTGTTACTATATATTATAGTTTTGTTATTTGTTCAGCTGCACCAGTGTGAATTTTTCTTGGGGAGGCCTTGTGGATACATACTGCAGCTTACTTTGGCTTAGTATTGGGGCCAGTGCAGAACGCACGCCTCCGTTTCGTGTTTATGCTCAGAATGGTAGGTTTGTAGGATAGTGGTTTGGAACCTAAGTATCAAAGGGCCAATGTGGATCAAAACTATTTTTTCCCCTCAATGAAGGAATACCAGACTTTGTTAAGCTTACTCACATTTTGCCTGATGACAGTTACTTGGCAAGTGTTTTGTTTATAGTTGGAACAAAAGCTACGAGTCTAAAGACCAGCTGTTCGATTAAGGCACAGGAAAAGTAGGAAGAAACTGCATAAAAATAAAAAAATTTTAAAAAATGAAGGAATGAATACACTAGTGAACTGGTTGAAGGAGTGCACTTGTTGTAAAAGGCACTTGAAAGAAGACATCAATGAGTGAATGTGGTTTTTTTTATTGTTGATTTTACCATAACACATTACAGTATTATCCATTGTGATTTATTATTTCTAAATGTTCATGTTTATATTAATGCACGTGTATATTGTGTATGTTTTTACCATCAGTATTAAACAAAAACTGGTCATTGACAATTTGAGTTTTTAGATTTTTCTTTTTATGTGCGTCATTTTTAATTACACATGTAGTAAACAATATTATACTGAGTACTAAGACAGTAATACATTTTAGAGTTTAATAAGTGAAAATTCCTGTTGAGAATTACAGGATGGTGCTCAGTTACTCAACGAACATCTTCAAATGAGAATAAAGAAGAAATGCGGCATTTAATTTGTTTTTGTAATTACAATGATGTATTCGGCGGCACAGTATTGAACAGAGGCTAAACTCAGATTAACGTGGATTAAATAAGTTTGTGTCTGATGTTCCATTTTATAATCATAAAGCCCCCCTTTAAGATTTCTTTCTTCTTTATGCCCCCATGTCCCCCATCACTGTACAGTTAAGTGAGGAAGCTGAGTTTTGAATGATAATTGTTTGTAACTTAATGAAGCCACTTCATAATACAGTCATCATAATTATGGCACCCCTGGTAAAAATGGCTGAAAGTGACCATGAAATAAAGGGCATTGTGGTAAATTTGCTGTCTAACACTGAAAATGATTTTAAAAACTATTAATTGTGGTAAATTATTCTTCTAAAGGAAAAAGAAAGTGTACAAAAAAAATCCCATTGGTATTATTAGCACCCCCTCTAACACTTTGAATCTTCCCAAAGACCAGTAATCAGAAACACGTTTTTTTAGGCCTCGTTCATACGGACGTTTGAAGCTTGGATAAATGAACGTGCTCTGAGTGCCATGGGCGTTTGTATCTGCGCTTGATTGACTTCAGTGAGGCGTTACACTGGCGTGCGTCTGACGCTGTTTAATGCCAGCCTGTAGTTACATGTGTTCACCTGTGGGTCCAGATTTTTAACATGTGGGAGATCTTGATTTGTAGTTATACACTGTAAACATAGATCCTTACAACGTAGAACACTGGAGTTATGGGACATATTTGGTCCTCCAGAACGTCAACCGAACGCTATGTAAACGCAGTACTGGCCTTTTCTTTGCGTTCGTTGGGATTTCGGCAGAAATTGAATGCCGGTGTAACGCCAATCAAGCGCACATACAAAACGCTACAAAAACGCGTATAGCGTTCAGAGCACGTTCATTTATCCAAGATAAATGAATCCACATCCGTGTGACCGAGGCCTTACAGTCACACATGAATACACCACAGCACAGTGTGAACTCTATTTAAACCATTCACCCAGTGAAGCTGTGGGCAGGCAGGGCCCGGGGAACAGTGTGTGGGGACGGTACCTTGCTTAAAGGGTTCCTCAGTGGGATTCAAACCCACGACCTTCTGATCACAGGGCCAACTCCATAACCACTTGCCCTCCAGCTGCCTCCAAATTAAATGTGAGTTAAGTTTTCTCATATTTATAGTGAGATTGAGGTAACAAAGTTTGATGACCCTTTTTATCCATCTGTGCCAAAGATGCCAGTAACGAGAGCAGACTGTATTATCAGTGACCTGTGAGGGAGCAGGACCGTAGTTTGAGAACAACCTCAACATTCCTAGGAATGCTGTCAGGTAAGTCTGGAACTGAGAGTTGTTTCCTGGAAAAAATAATACAAATTTAAAGTTTCTGTAGTTCTCTGAAGCATGGAAATCTACTTTGTCTACAATTTGTTCAGTGAAGGATATTTGTACAGTTTTTGTTGAGATCAGGTCAACTACATCTCATTACCTTACATTATAATCATTTGGCAGACGCTTTTATACAAAGCAGCTTACAAGATGAGGAAAGATTAAAGGTTCAGTTTAATTAGGAGAGTTAATTCAATTCTTATCCAGAGCGACTTACAGTCATTAGTTACAGGGACAGTCTTACAGTCATTAGTTACAGGGACAGTCTTACAGTCATTAGTTACAGGGA
>JBBPCY010000039.1:34848174-34860679 GCA_037974405.1 Brachyalestes nurse
GCTCGGTTATTAAGTGCTCGGTTATTAAGTGCTCGGTTATTAAGTGCTCGGTTATTAAGTGCTCGGTTATTAAGTGCGTGGTTATTAAGTGCTTGGTTATTACGCGCTTGGTTATTAAGTGCTCGGTTGTTAAGTGCTTGGTTATTAAGTGTGTGGTTATTAAGTGCTTGTTAATACAATAGAGGCCCCCTAAAAGCTGTGCTATCATAGCCACCTCAGATTTGTTTGCATGTGTGACTGAGCCTTGCAGTTGTGATAAAAAGTGCTCCGTACCTGTAGCTGCTCCGTCGAACTGCTACTGAGCTCGTCTCCAGATTCGGAATCGATCCGATTTTTTTCCAGCGCTGCTCTGGGAGAGTCTCTCCTCTGGTCCTTTTCTCCATCTTCCACTCCTTCTTTTCTTCTCTCTCTATCTCCACTCCTTGCTCTGTCTTCGTTTCTGTCGTGCCCTCCTTCCCTCTTTCTCTCCTTCTCAACCTCTACTAGTTTCTCACGATCTTCTCTATCGCTCTCTACATCCAAATCCAGTGGTGCTCTGAATCCCACGGGGGACTCGGGCCGCGTTCGAGGCAGAGACCCGTATTTTGCAGTCGGGTATGTGTGCTGCCCGGGCCGGACTGGGCTTTTTGGACTGCCCTTGTCATCTTTGGGAGGCTGCAATGCAACCTGCGGTCCTGAGGAGCTTGAGTGAGCAAGAGTTCGCTTGTTTGAATTCTCATCAGACTGCTTGAGCTCCAGGGCGGTTGGACGGCTCTTTAGGGACCCCCCTCTGGTCCCCACCCCTCCACCGGCATGCGGCAGAGGTTTTGGGGGTGGCATGAGAGCCCGGCGTACCTCGCGAACATACTGAGCCGGGACGTAAAAGGCCTTACTGCCCTCCTCCTTGCGCACCTGCCACCAGTCCTCATTAGTCTTTTTCACCAACAGGTAGCACTCCCCCTGCTTGATGGTGATCATACGGTCTTTGGACTTGTACTCATAGTCATACTCCACCTCGATGAACGGCTGACCCGGGGCGACGGAAATGTCGCGGTCCGCCATTTCTGCCACGGAGATCAGACGCCAAAGGCTGGTGTCAACAGTAAAAGGGAATACGTTTTGGAAGCATACTTAAGACGAAAACGGATTGATTTCAACGCGCCTGAAAAGTAAAGAGAGAAAAGCTGTAAGTTTGGATGGCAGAGCCATTAAAGCATGCAGTAAAATTGGGTTCAGTAGAATGCTGAATGTACACTGGTTTAAAGACTTGTGATGGTCAATAAACTTCAGATGACTGTTAACTCCATATCAATAACTGCGATTAACAATTTAACCATCTTACTGATTCACTGCATGCTCCTATTAAGACACAAGACTTAAATAGATAAATTGGCTACCTACCTACCTTCTTAGATGATTTTTAGTAGCTGACGCCTGACAGGCCAGCAAATAAACAACCATTACTCACAGCCACTCTGTAATTTTCTCTGTATTTTATTGTATTTCATTTTTCAACTTAAGTATCCGTTGTCTTTAAGTCTGATTTATGTAAATAAGTTTTTGTATGTAACTCCTGTTCTGTCTTGTTGCCAATTAGTGTGCCTTATAACGTATAACATGAAAAGGTGGGGCTAAACTGTTATAGACTGAAAAGGCCAATATATAGGACATCACTCCTAATTCTAAACCAACCTGGTTCTGTAGCTTAGTAGTACTGTATGAACAAGAGAGGGGAAATAAATGCCCAAATGCACTACATTAAACTCAGGAAAACAAAGGAAATTTAGTTTTCCATCACATGGACACTTTCAAAACATATTTAAGCTTCTACATCAATGTTACGCCTCCTTAAAGGTGCTCTTGGCATAAACAACACAGGACAACAAAAAAGATTTTTTGGAATTCATCAGAAACCACAACACACTTTTCTAAACCAGTTTTTCATGCTGATTTCAGATCTGCTTTCAGTTTCAGCCACATCAACTTTTTGAATTATGAGTAATATTAGATTTGCAATAGACTTGCATGCGGTTTTTATTAAACTGCAGGCACCAATCAAGTAACTGTTTCAATATTTTCAGTGTGAAGTCAGATAGACGCACACTGTGGCATAGATATAATGATCAGTGTCAGTCAGATACCACTGTTTCTTCAAAAACACTCAGCATATGATTATTATATGATTATTATACCAACTATCATGCGGTATATAACGAGCTTTATCACAAAAACTGTACGTGCGGGAAAAACTAAACACAGATTTGAATTCAGCATGAAAAACACAAAACCCACATAAACTTATCTCTGATGATTTTGACCTGTTGACCTGTGTACTCAAACCACATGCTGTGATTCTATAACTGGGGAAAAGGCTAATCAGGTACAGAGAGAGAGACTTTCCACACAGAGGCTTTAAACATTCAAATGTGCATTTTGTTCACTGGATGTCACTGTAATAGCCGTATGTCCTCTGTCATGCTGGTGTTATGGGCAGACAGAAGTAAAATAAAAAAAAGTCTTAATAAACATGTCTTTATGCTTTATTATCATATACTTGCCTTAACCTGACCGGCCAAAATTCACATTCTGGAAACTGCAATGTAAACACTGGACTGCAAAAGCTGGAAATCATTGGAAATAAAAAAAGACAGCTTAAGTCATTCTGATTAACTCGAATAATTGCGATCGGTTGTGGCCGGGCCTACTTGTTGTATGAAATGCATGTCGGGAATTTGGTGTGGAAATGTGGTACGTGACCATCAACATGCAAGAACATACAAGGAACACATGTAAACAGAATCAGAGATATCCATTCACACTTCATACAAAGAGGACTTCTGGCCACTCTTTCCAGTAATACTGCCCCACATCAGCATCATGTGAGGACCCATCCTGTCCAATTCTGCCCCTTCTCAATTTACGAAGCAATGCTCCCTTTCATGGTTTCAGTTTATCGTTGTTTGCCAAAAATTACATTGTGTAAGTATGTCTACTGTTTGACACCCGTTTTCTTTTATTGATTGATTGATTGATTGATTAGCATTCACATTCAAATATCTCAACAATACAGAATAAAAATTACCACAAAGCAAGAAAGCACAGGACAAAGCTAATCAAAAGGTATCGGCTGAAGCATATGCTTATTACGCCAACCTTTTTAACAAAACAAAAAAGAAAAAAAAAAAAAAAAAACCTTAAATAAAGGTTATGATATCAGTTGACGGAGCGATCCAACCACAGACCACACATTTTACCTCATACAAACCTCCTAAGAAGGTACACGAGATTATTTGTTTAAGCAAGTGTTTAGAATATTAGATGTACACCAGTTGTGTTATTTGTGGCACTCGCTAAAGACATTAGAACCTCGTGGTAAACTGTAAACCATGCATTAGAGGGTTTTGGTCAAATCATTACAGTTCCAAATCTCATAATTATGTTCCTGTTTTGCCCATTGAAGAAATTCCCCCTCCCTTCACAACAGAATGGAACAAATTTCATCAACAGTTAACTGCTGACGGATACCTTGTAGCATAGTTTGAGTGTTTTGTAAATATTCCACAACCTCAGTCACCCTTCAACCCTATGAAAGGCAAAACGGGGGACAGGAGAGAAGCTTACGACACAATGACTCAAACATACACTCAGTCATCGGGTTTATTTTAGATCACACCTGACTTAGTGATTAGCCAAGTTAGGAACCAACGTCTTTCTTAGAATGACTTAGACAAACAATGTATCACATTCTGTATACATACACACAGTACTGCTTTTGATGTGAAATCATTGGTTTGGCTCTTCAAAACATCCACAGCTCCAGCAAGAAGCCCACCCTCTCTCACACTAACAGTTTTAGTTCCAATAACGGATCTATTGGGGGGGGATCATTACCAGCTACATGAGGAATTTTTCAAAGTACTGAAGTCCGAACTACCACTGATTCCCACAATATCAATGACTAACAAAATCAACAGCAAAGCTCCAGTTCTGCACTGAAAAGAAGATGTGAGAGTGAGAGAACTACGATCAAACAAGTGTTGGAACCACTGACCGTGCGTTTAATGTTTCTGATTTACACTCAAGTTCTTCCACACTGAACTCCTCCAGCCACGTCTTTATGGAGCTGCTTTGTGCACTGGGACACAGTTTTGTGGGGTTTTCTGCGTAAAACTGGGGGATTACAGTATTTCAAACTGTGAGTCCGGATTCGTCTGTCAAACTGAACCGTTGACTGCATCATTACATCACTACCTCTGAACAGGAACCAAAACCTCATCAAAGACATTGAAAGAAATGGTAGATAAACTGTGATGTAATTCATGTTCTCTGAACACTGAACTCACATTACAGACAAACACAAAAACACTTTAAAGACAAATGTGCTCCAACACCCATTCAAAGTTTATCCCTACACCCTGTTCTATTGATTCTTATAGAACAAAAACGAGCAAGCTTTGATCTCCTCACCCCCCCCCCCTTTATCCCTCTGTCTCCGTCTCTCTCTCACTCACACACTCATTGCTCTCATATTTCTTTGATGTCGTAGTACATTCTTTCGGACAGGATGATGTTAGGAGTGCATTGCACAATCAGCATTTGTGTCAGGCCGGTGATTTTTTCCGGACTGCCTCAGCTGAAACACACACACACACACACACACACACACTAGCTTTACTTTTCGAGAGTATTCCTCCCACACTTTCGGCCTCTCTCTCTCTCACACACACACACACACTTCACCACAAAACGCAATAATATTTTTACACAGGCCTAAGAATACCCAGCAACATGCAGATGCAGGTGTATGCAAATGTTTGAGCTATACTTGGTACATATGCTCTACAGACAACACACTTCTGCACAGTCACTGTTGCTGAATGTAACACACTCGCAACAGACACGACATAAAATGTGGTCTGGGCTAAAGTTATAGCACAATCCTTGTCCAATATGTTACACTCAAAGAATAAAAAGAAACGGTGCACTAAACTGAGTGTGAATGTATGTCACATTGAAGTGTGCTCTCTGTACAGAATCTATATTTTTGAAAATCAAAGATAACATCAGTTTGACTGGGGTGTTTAACTGAAGAGTGTAGGAACCTACTGACACACACTATATCTGTAAAAGTATTGGGACACACCTGCTTTTCAGGGTTTTGGGCCCCTTGCTTCTAGTGAAGGACAATCTTTATGCCTCAGCAGACCAAGACATTCTGGACAACACCAACCTTCCAACTTTGTGGACAGAGGAAGATCCTTTTCTATTCCAGCAGGACTGTGTCCCAGTGCACAAAGCAGCTCCATAAAGACATGGCTGGAGGAGTCCAGTGTGGAAGAACTTGACACCTTTGGGTTGAACTGGAACAGAGATTGCTTTGAGCCAAGCCATCTCGTCCAACATAAGTGCCTGCTCTCATATCATCTCGAATTCCCACATAAACTCCAAAATCGTGTGGAAAGCCTTTCAAGAAGAGTGGAAGCTGTTATAGCTACAGATGTGGACCAACTTCATATTAAAGTCTATGTAAGGTCATTAAAGTCCCTGTTGGGGGGAATAGTCAGGCGTCCCAATACTTTTGACCATGTTGTTTAAACAAGAAAATAAACAAGACAGAGTGAAGGAATTCTAACTGTGGACACATTTTGGTGAGTTTAAATCGAGAGGCTTGGAATAAAATCTGCTCCACTCGGTGGAAAAAACTTGTCTTTCGTCGTGACAGACGAAAGGTGTACTGTTTTAAGAGGGAAATGTGTCTTTTTCCTGCTTGAAATCTGAGTGTGGGACGGATTCCGTCTCGGAGGAGCTAGCCACCTGGCTAATTTACCTGCCGAGTTCAGCTCACCTGACGAGCTAAAACTCCTGACAGCCTCACATTTAACGAGAAATACAACAAAGCAGCTTCTCCTTGTGACTCCAGCTGGTTAGAAAGCGAGGAATAAACACCCGAGAGCCTTCTCGAACAGCAGGAACGAGCTAAACTGGCTACCTTGAGTGTGTAGCAGGTCCTCGGCTCGGACATGATGGAACAGGTTCTCTCTCATTCCTCCGCCACTCAGGGAAACAGAGCCAGGGAAACGCTTGGAACGAGTTTCAGTCGAAAAAACACCACAGCACACCTGTTTTGTCTGTTAACTCACAAGTTAATCATCTCTCCAGCTTGAAAAAATCACACATTCCTAACTTTCGGGGCCTCGAAACTTACCTGAACTTTTTTCGCTCCACCAGGTGAGGATCTCCAACCAAAAACCAACACTTCACCGCGTTTCTCTCGTCCCGTTTTACAGGTAGTTCACTTAAACGGCAGGCCAACAGGTCGACACAGATTATCCTATTTATACATTCCCCGCTAAACTCCTGCCGCAGCCTCGTTCGCTCCGTGCCCGTCACTCCTCCACTCCTCCACTGGCCCGCCCCGACTCGGCCCCCCGGCTCGGAGCCACTCTGCCCCGGCTGTGGAGTGTGAGCTCCACCGTGTGGAGAGTTCGACGAAATAACTGAAATACGTACAAAAAATGACTCGTAAATGTCCATTTTGCAAATGTGCAGATCCTAAATGGGTGTAGGTTTTGTTTGACGTGTTTAGTTTGAGGAATGTATTCTTGTGAAATACACAACATGGACAAAAGTATTACCCAGGCCTGTTTTCAGGGTTTGCGCTTGGCACCTTACTTCCAGTGAAGGACAATCTTAATTCTTCAGCAGACCAAGACATTTTGGACAACGTCATGCTTCCAATTTTGTGGACACAGTTTGAGGAAGAACCTTTTCTATTCCAGCAGGACTGTGTCCCAGAACACAAAGCAGCTCCATAAAGACATTTGGTTCAGTTTGGTGTGGAAGAACTTGACTGGCCCGCATAGGGTCCTGACATCAACACCTGTGTGAAGAACTGGAACAGTGTTTGCGAGCCAGGCCTTCTTATCCAGCATCAGTGGCTGATCTCAAAAATGCTCTACAGAATGAATATGCACAGAAACTCAAAAATCTTGTGGAAATCCTTCCAAGAATAGTGGAAGCTGTAATAGCTGCAAATGGGGACCAACTCCATATTAACGTCTATGTATTTGACTCCAGTGTAATTTAAAAAATCCCAATTTATTTGTGACTAGACTGAAGCTGGGGCCAGCAAAATTCTGTTTCTGCAAACTGACATTCTTCATAAATGGAAGGATGAAAAAACAAGTTGAAACACTGTACATCCTATTGTTGTGACTTGCACCACATTTCAAGAGTCCTGTGCTTTTTGTGTGATTAGTTTCTGTTGAAATGCTCCATGTGGGAATAGGTAGTGTGGGTATTGTTTGTCATTTTCTCAATTGAAAGATCAGAAAACGAATGGCTATAAAATGACAAGAAATTTGTCTTCTGTAAAAAATGATTTTTATTTTAGACTGTACGATTACCCCAGCTGTGCAGACTGATAAGCTTCATTGTTGGAGTTTACCTCAGGAAAGAGATTGCCTGACATGCATAACTACCAGCCACAGAGTGTTGGTGCATGGCTTATTACAGCAGGAAAAGCAGAGCAAAGCAAAACAGCATTAAGAACATAAATGTGTAAAATGAGTGGTAAACTATTGCTCAAGATGTATTTAAGCTGGCAGCAATTTTAAAAAATTCCATTCCAGTAGAGTTTCCTTCTTGTCAAAGGAGAGAGCAGAGCTGTGAGGCTGAAGGGCTGTCAGTCGCATGGAAAACTGTCTTTAATTGTTTGGTTAATTAATTAATTAATTTAGTTGGTGATCAGTTTTGTTAATAAGAGAATGCAGTAATATTACTACTGCAAAACCTCATGCACTCAACATTTTCCCTTAGTTAAGAGAAACAGAAAATCAACATTTTATGCAATAGTCAAGTAAAGTTTTTTTTATCCATAAAAACACAGCACACCACAAGACTACACAAGTGGTCAGGACTACAAGAGAGAGTGCAAAAACAAAAGAGCAACAGCACGAGAATTTACAGAACAGTGCAGTATACAGGAGCAGTAACAGCACTAGTGTGAGTGAACACAGCATTACGACGAACTGTCTTCCAGCAGCAGAGTCGTTAAGTGTGTAAAAATGCAAAGAGATGCAAAGATTGAGGTAGACAGCAATAAAAAATTAAGCAAAAATAGCCAGCAGCAATAGGATTAGAAAACATTCACAGCATATAAATAACTACAGGGTATTTACAGTGGGAGTTGGGGAATACGTTTTCTTTGTTGTTGCATAAAAAGTTTGTGTGTATGCCAGTTCAGTTCAGTTCAGGAAGCAGTTCAGTTCAGAGTGTATGTGTGTGTGTGTGTGTGTGCATGTGTGAGAGATGTACAGTTTGTTATTCAGTTTTGATTTAGAGGTCTGATGGCCTTGGGAGAAGAAACTGTTCCCAATCCTTGGTGATCAAACCCACAACAGTCAGATAATCAGTGAACTTGATGTTGCTGTTTCAATTGTGCATTGCTACACGGGTGTGGGTCAACAGTGTGGACAGCAGAGAGCTGAGCACACAGCCCTGGTGGAAATGTTGCTCCTGATCCTGAATGAGTTCTCCCAGTGAAGATGTCCATGACCCCATCAGATGCTGAGGATTTATGGTGAATTATGGGTCTATTAACAGCTTTCTTACAAAAATGTCAGTTTTGCATGGATGTGTTCATGTATTAGTCCATGTGTGCAAAACCTATGCATGAAAGTCAACTACAACTACACTTTTGCATCAAATGTTGTTAGAAGCCGCTGCAACTTGCTGCTGTCTTGGTCAGCAAAAGGAACAACATCCATCTATTCATCCACTCATCCCTCCTTGCTTTTCCCTAATAAGCGCTGGAGCCTATCCCAGCAGTCGTAGGGCGAAAGGACACATGCAGCACCCTAAATGAATTACCTTGGCCAAGGACAAACTCTCCTCATGGATCATGAGGAGGGAAAACTTTAAATGTTTTATGCAGTCAGGCCCTGGTCTTTAGCATAAGAAACAGCTAGCCTGTACGCTCTAGTGTAGGTCTGTGATTCGACATCTGTTAAGTGCCACCGCTACAGTTGTAATCTGGCTTATGGGTATTTTTGGACTCATTACTTTCCAAACGCAAATCCTTTTGTTGCAATTAGTTCGTCCCTCTGGCTCCACTGGCATGAATATGCATGCACTGCAAATGTTAGCTTTTCGTGTGATGAGGAAGGTCTATCCTGGAATTAGATTCCATCTTTTAATATTAGATTATATTTGTGAGACATCATCTTCCTAAGTCTCAGAAGGCCATTTTAAGAACAGTCAGCACGCAAAATGTAATATTTACCCACAACACATAATGGAGGTGAAAGCAATAAAAGCTAAAAGGCTGGCCTGTTGCTATTAAGGTCAACCGCAGATAGATTCTTGCTGCAAAAGCCATCAACTAGCATATTCTGCTTTTAGGTTTTAATCACCAAGTTTTTTTTTTTATGTGGGCTAAACAGCACAGATGGATTAAAGGGTCAATATTACGGGTGACTGAATCTGGTTTTGATCTGAGTTTGATTTTGGAATCAAAGTTTCAAAATGTAACAGTCCATATTTTGAAAACTAAGCTGCAAAAACACCCTATTTTGAGTCTTCTCATGACAGAAAGGAAAAAAAAAACCAGCAGTTTAGCTCCATTCACACCAAAGTTGTTCCATAATTTTCATGTATCAGTCTGAAAGGCACTGTAGAAAAAAGCAGCCTTCTTAATTGTAAAGTAGTTTAGAAACTTATACAGAAGTCATAAGTGGACCTCAGTGGGAAGACAGTACAAGAGGGATATGCTAATGAGGTCATTACTCAGTAGGGAAAATCTTCTGTACTCGGTTACTGGCATTGACACACAGGGATGAAAAGTTGTGCATAGCATCATTATTATTTCACAGCGTGGAGGCTGAAATGACCGTGAAAAAAAGAGAAGTGTGAAATTAACACCTACAGCAGATGGTTGAAGACCAATATGCTGTAATGATACAGTGTACTTTTCCAGTTTAGTAGTGTAGTCTTGCTGCTTTTGCATCAGAGCAGAAAGATGTCAGTCTTTCAAACAACAATGAAGCAAATCTTTGAGCCGTGCTGTAAAAACCTTGACTGACAGGTTAATAATGGCAATAAAGCTACAGTTAGGTCATTAATGTTTAAACCTACCAGTGAGAAATTCATAGTTATTTTTATATATGAGTGACAAATGTGTAGATTATGACAGCATGGTACACATGGGGGCTGTGAAGAGGAGAATATTTGCAATGAATAAGTGAATGAACAAACCAAAAGAAAAATAAAAGTGTAAAGATAGAAAGAAAGGAATAAAACAAACGTGTGTATATGCAAAGTGAGAGGCATGTGTGCATATTCCATGGGTGTATCAGTGGGGGAATATGCTAGGAAAGTTGTTAACAATATGAAATGTTGGTGGTTTGTTGATAATTTTATGACCATAAATGCAAAAATTTCATAGGATTATGGGAATATCCAAAGTTTTCATTGGTAATTTGTGAGGATTACAATAAACAACATAAAAAATTGGTGCTTTCCAAGAGTTACACAATGCTTAGATGGTTTTAACTGCACAGTCTGGTCGGTTCATCACAAAACTAACCAACTGAGCACTTATTTTCTGATTAAGCACACACAAAACAAGAAACTGAATCTCTTAGCTATATTTTATATTTTTATGAGGTAATATATGAGCTGTATCATGTCTGTTCAGATTCTGAGTGTGATAGCAGGCACGTATTCAGTTCCGAACTTGTCACTGTCCCTACGAAAACTATGATGCTTGAATTAATTCATAAATTGTAACCAAAAATGAATAGAATATGATTTAGGAAACAACAAAGGTGACAAAATGGTTTACAAACTGCTGGAACAAAACAACACTCAGATTGATTTTACTAATACTGAATTAGCCGGACTGAACATACCTGGCTCTGTTAAGGAATTGCCAGAAGGAATTAGCTTTATAGTGGCTTTTTGGGGATTCTGTGCATTATTTTTTGTTTCTTTTACAGAACTATTATATAAAGGAAAAAAATTAACACCTACAGGCTACTTGCCTACCCAAGAGGTTATGGGTTTGAATCCTACCTTCAGCAGACCACCACTGGGTTCCTGAGCAAGACCCTTAACCCCAAAATTGCTCCAGGGAGACTGCCCCCTGTAGTTAGGGAATGGAAGTTGCTTTGGATAAAAGTGTCTGCTAAATGACATAAATGTAAATGCACTGTCAAATAATCTTTGTTTAGAAATATCAGTGCATATTTATGGCCCACTTTTCAGCTATATTTGATAAATCGGCACACACGTATGCTAACTCCAGCAGAATGCACCATTTGTAGTCAGCACATGTAAGCTTCATTTTACATGTAAGATTTTTTAGCCTTAATAGTACACTTCAAGAACCTATTTAAAAAGTTATCTGCATGCAACAGTATGCAGCTTAGGTAGGAGTTCGGTGGGATTTCTAAATGCATTTTCCCCTAAGCTTCACTAAGGGTGCTAAAATTCAAACTAAATGCACGCTTTTGCTCCTTGTAGATCTTTTTGCACTGTGCCTTCTCACAGACCTCCATCTGATCTAGAGATGTGGAATAAAGTTCTTTTTATGGTAAATATTCTTTTAGCATGTATTGGAGCTTTCAAGGTCTCTGTCTAGCTGCTATGACCGCTGCTGTTGTTAAAGAATGCCTCAAAATAAGAAATGTCTTTTAAGACACTAATGCAAATTCATGCCTGGCATTAAAAGGAACGGAATAATTGATAGAAAATTGGATGGTTGACATTAGAAGCTCAGACTCAAGTAGAAATATCTTATGATCCACATTTATAGTTTCTGCATCATCTTCATCATATGCAAACACGTAATGGAGAGATAGGAATTCTGCTATTTTCCGTATTCAAAGCTAAATGAAGTGCATGTTTGAGTATGAGCTCTATGTAAATGCATTGCAATTGCACCTGAAATTGTCGAAAAGGCTTAATATATGAATTAAGGGTAGCAAACGCAAAGAACTAGTGCTGCTGGTCATAATGTCAGATGGGAGGACTAAAAATAATAACACAACAATAGCTCAGACATTGCAGCATTATATATTATCTGAATGCCTGAACTTGTCCTTGTCACAAGTTCCAAAAGTCCATTATTTTATTCATAATTTCTATAGCAAATTTCATAAAGGCGCTTATGAGAAATGAGCATTATACCTTCCACCACTTGTACTAACTGTAAACTGAGCATTGTAGGTTTGAAAAAAAAACTGCCCTAATGGATAAGAATAAAAAAAAACCCTTTGGGCTAGATATATATCAGCCCCATCATTACCCATTCTCATCCCAAGGCATTTTTTGGGAGGTGGGAGAGTTATGAGGAAGAAGAGGTAACTGAGCAGAAATGAGAGGCATAGTTAGTCACCAAGATGCTCCCTGAAGATGTGGGTCATCAGATGACGCTTTAACACAGTGAGGGACTCCACAGATCTGATCGAAAGAGGGACTTCGTTCCACCACTGGGGGCCCAGGACTGAGAGTCTTGACGCATGTC
>JBBPCY010000039.1:34880335-34892929 GCA_037974405.1 Brachyalestes nurse
TGTGATCCAGACCTTCTCACCAACATCAGTGTCTGACCTCATAAATGCTACAGAATGAATGGACACAAATTCCCACACAAACTCCAAAATCGTGTGAAAAACCTTCCCAGAAGAGTGGAAGCTGTTACAGCTGCAAAGGGGGACCAACTCCAGATTAAAGTCTATGTAACGGTCAGGTGTCCCAATACTTTTGTCCACTGAGTGTAGATGGAGTCTTTTGAAGCAGTGTTGAGTGCACATTTGTTTTGACAGCTTTAACAACATATTAAGGTGGAAAAATAGTTCAATCAAAGACCATCACAGAGACCCACACAAAGTGGCTACAGTAGTAGGTTGTGCACTCACTGGAAAGGCCGTTCAGTTGAGTCTGAGATTGAGTGTTCAGGCTTGGGTGTTTATGGATGCTACTCAAACTGATTTTTTAAGGAGGCATAAGAATGTTACATTACATTCATTATCCAAAGCGAAGTTTCAGGACAGTGGAGAGTTCTAAGTGCTAAATCTGTGTAGTGCAAGAAGTGTATGAAGAGAGTTTTATATGTAATGTTACTAAATCTAAAAACTACAGGTAAATCTGAAATGATGGGCTTTCTGTCAGAACTGTTTTGCTTCACAGCACACTCCCTGTAACTCTTAAAGCCAAGGGCTAAAAACCTTACTCAATATTATTGTAAAATAAAACCTTGAGCATCAGGCTCCATATTCATAACACACAATGGTTGAGGCAGCTTTTAGAGGTATTAAATGCTTCAGATTTCTGGTTTCTATTAAGTTCATATTAAATGGCACATTTCACACCAGACCACATCAAATATTGATTTTTTTAAAGCACTGCTGAAATTCCCCTTTAAATAAAATGTAAGATTCTATGGGTCATTTACAGACTATTTCCTAGATGACAAAAGTAGGAGCATGAGTATTAGAAGACCTGCTGTAATTCCATCGTATTCCTTCTGGTTTTAAATCCCATTACGTGAAACCAGTACTTGTAAAAAAAAATATATAATTCATCTAATAAAAAAATAAGCAGAAACTGCCATGCGTTACTGAAGTTTAAATCAAATCAAGTGCATGAACATCTTTCAAGAGTGCTCAAAGAAGACCCTCGTTTTAATGTAGTGTTATGTAAACCCTGCCCTGTTTATACAAAACAGCATTCAGAATGCAGCTGTGGGGCAAAACTGCACCCAGCATCCTCCTTAAATAGACAAAGGTGATTATTAGGTACTACAGAAAACTTGGGGTGGTTGGTGTAGATGTTTGTACGGATGAGGTCCGTTTCTTTCTTTAAAAGAAAAACAACATTGTAGGGGGAAAAAATGGCAGCAAGTTCAGATTTTCATGCTCACAATAATTCTATTCTTGCATACAAAAGAACGATTGGGGGTGAGTGAAGGGGAACTTAGAGCCTGCAAATGTTTAAAAACCTGCCCAACCGTAATTAAGACGCATGCAGTGCATGCTCTCTCGCCTGAATAATTCCACAAAAGGAGGACGCTTGGTCTTCCGGAGCAAAAACCTAAAGCCCAGTGTTCGTAATTGACAGAGCAGCATCAACTTCAGATTTATATTTTTCCTCTGCATTCCCAATTACAATGCCCTCTGAAACTCAGGACTGTATTTCCAAGCGCACAAAACAATTAAACGGAGAGCGATGGGGGGGACGGGGGTTGTGCTGGTCAAACACTTAATGCCCTGGCTTTATTGAACATTTTTCTTCATACGTGGTCAATTCTTTTTTTTCCTCTTTTTCTCAATAATTCAATCTTCCATGTGGGACTAGGGAAGGAGGAAGAACATCCAAAAACAAAACAAAAAACAAAGGATTGATTATGCCTTGGAATGGGCATTCAGATCGTGGTACATACAAAAGAACAACTCAAAGTAGCCTTGTGAAGTACCATCCTCTTCACGGAAGAGAGCTCACGCAGTTCCCAAAGGAAGGCACCACAACGTCTGGTGGCTCTGGAGAATTCATACAGGAAACAATCCCAAAAAAAAAAAAAAATATCCTTTTTGTTCGCTTTTCTTTTTTTCTCATACAAAGTGGAATGATAATGATGCATACAGAGATTTTACTGCAGTCCTCTCCCTTTTGTCCTTAGTTACCAGCCAAAAAAAAAAACAAAACAAAACAGGGGCAACACAGGAACCATACAATCAAGTCTTCAAAAAGACAGGTTGGAGCGATTCCAACAATGTCTCTCAAACAAACAAACAAAAAAAAAAAAGCAGCATTGATTATAAAATAAAAAATAGTGCTTTAAGAGGGAGGGAGCAGCTGGATGTAGGAGGCTTCATACACGTGTCTCAGGATCTTTGAGAATGGCAAGAGAGACGGATGACTGATGAAAAAGGAGCTGATTGTGGTACGTAACAAGGGAAGAGAAAACGAGTGAGCAAAAAACCCTGCATCTTTTCACAAGAAACTTTCACATAAAACGGTTACACACAGACACCCACACGCACACGCACGGAAACCCAAGAGGTTACAGTGTATTAAAAAAAAACAAAAAACAAAAAAAAAAAACAAACCTGTAAACACCTCACAATAAATAGATAAAACAGCAGGTTTTTACACCATGCATGTGATGTCTCTCACACACAAAAAACCAACACCTCACATACGTACACACCCCAACATTCACTCTAACAAAGTTGCAGTTAGTCTTTTTTTTTTCTAAATTTTTTTTTTTTACCCCCCAAGTGCAAAACATTACAACTGAACAATTTCTGTATTCAAGTAATGTTATATACAAAGGGCCATATTACAAATATGTAGTACTGTACATAGAATAAATGCCTTATTTCATAATTTACAGATGTTGATATTTTTTTAAACAGTAACAAAAACAAAAACAAAAAAACAGACAAGCATTGCAGTAAAGTCCCAACGGTTGCCATGGAAACACAGCGTCACTACGATGCACAGCACCTAGAGTAGATGCCCCAAATGTCGGGGTGGAGGAAGGGAGGGGGGGGGTGTACAGGTGTACAAGGCCCCGTTGGGCTACGTAACCTCCATGGCTACTGTGTTTTCTGTTATACTGTTCAATGTTGGCTTCTCTTGATCGTGGTTTTCCCTAAAACAGACACAGAGAACACCAAGTTAAGCTAAAACTTCATATTTCAGTTCTACAGGTCCATCTTTAGACTTTTCCAGCAAGCAGTATGGTACCGTACAGTACAATTAAAAATGTAGAAACTGTACAATTACAAAGTTTCTACAATAAAAATTTCATGTGCACAATCACATATTTACATATTCTACTCCTACATACAAAAGAATATGATTGGGATAAGTGATGGGGCCCCTAACATCCCAAAACCTCCCAAGCTGTGAATCCCATGTATGCAACTGAATATTTTTCCTCTGCATTCTCAATTGCAATGCCCTCTGTAACCCTGTATTCCTACACACAAAATAAACAAAGCTGGAACGAAACACAAAATATTTTAAGAATTAAAAGTACACCATGCCCTTCCCTGTCTCAAGCCTTTCATCCAAGTTTCAGTGCTCATTCTCTCACACACACTTCTCACCTAGTCCCCATGTCGAGGGTGGTCGCCCCTGTTGTAACTTTCGGGATCTGTCGGTTGGCGTTGGCAGCGAGTTTGAGCGCGGAAGGCGGGACTGTGAGCTGCCGTTGGAGGTGCCGCACACTCAGCGCTGCCCCTGGTGCTGGCACGCCCACTCTCACAGCCCCTGCCAATAGTGCCTGTGCAGGGGCGGGGCTGGCAGAGCCAACGTGATGATTGGCTGAGGAGGTTCCGTTGTTGGAGGTGGAGGTAGGGGCGTCACACTGGCGGTTGGAGGAGGGGGCAGGACTAGCGGAGGTTGTGCTCGTGTGGTGCAAGCCCTTATAGACTCCTGCACACAGACATGAAAGATAAACACACACAATTTAATCAGCTTCACTACCGTCTACTACACTATAACTACAATTGTCCAGTCAGACTACTTTTTCTTAAAAAAGGTTAATTTCTTAAAAGGTCTCAATGTCAGAAATACTGAAGTAACCACACACATACGGTTATATACATAAGGTTATGACACACTAACCAAACATTTCCCAACAAAAAGAAAATATTTAGGTTAACTTGTTTTGACCTCAAATGCTGTGGCTTTTAGCCTGTGCTATATGTTCTGGTGCCCCTCCTTCAGATCTGGTAATTATCCAGCATATTATGAAGATGCTAGAGCAAACAATAGGGAGCGAAAGAAGTCACAAGAAGCCATCTGTATGCAGGACCATCGTAAGAAAACTACCAACCTGAAAAACTACATCTAACTTCAGTCGTGAGCGATTAGTCGAGTTTATACACAAGTGGTCTAACCTTTGCCTGAAAGGAGCTCACCTGAGGCCGAAACAACTCCGTTCACTCCAACTCCCAGAATTCCTTCCTCTTTGCTCTTCTGTGCTATCAGCTGGTCTGAGGTCACCAGTGCAGAAGCAGCAAACTGCGCACTCGCAGAGTCCAAAATCTTAGATGACAAACTCTGAAACAAAAACTTTTTCTTTTAGTTGTTTCTCTCTATTATTGCCTCACAAAAATCCAGTCTAGCCATCATAAAATGTTAAAAAAAAAAACCCAAAAACCCTCACACACTAAAAATTTCATTCTGAAGCATCTCAAATGTCTAATCAAAAGTTATTCATCCTTAAAAAAAACAAAAAACTACTAAATCCTAAAAATGTATTCCATTAAAGTTTATGCATGAGTTTTAATACTTCTAAGGCTGTGCTTTATGTACGTCTACCACCATTCCTCTCGTTATGCATTGATTACTATGTGCTCCTGCTCTGCTGTATTAAGTGAGCGGAAGAACCAGATGAGCAAAGGGGAGATAAGACAACATTTCCCCTTCAAGAGGTTGAGTGACAGCTGACTTGGAGGCAGTATGGATTAGAGACACAGTTGCCTGCGCTTTGTTTATACTATGTGACTGTGTGAGCAATCTAGTGTGAATTTTAGGGTTATAAACACACACAATGAGCCACAGCTAACTTACACACACTACCAGCATTTAGGACAGCCACTCTTTCACATATCATGTATGTACTCATTACTCAAACACAAACGCTCACCTGTGTATTAGCGTTCGCTCTTTGCTGTTGCTGTGCCTGTTCCAGCTGCTGTTTCTGCATCAGTGCCAGCTGCTCCTGATGCTGCTGGTACTGTTCAGCTGTGAACACTACGGAACACACAAGACACCATCGCAACAAACTTTAAATAAGGCGCTTTTGTATTTACATGAATAAAAACGGGAGACATTAAACTAACTGAAATTGAATGGCTGATGCTTATTGACCTATTTTGCTTCCATTTGAAGTGTTAATTTAGCTGATGATACATTTTGAAAATTGATGGGAACAAATTACCTAATAAACAAGCAGTTTAGCTACCATAAGCCTACCACACAAACGCACTTAAAATGTGCAAGAAATGCACAGCCATTTCTAGGACTGGTTGATGCATGTTGTTTATCGGTGACTTGTTCGGCAATTAGTGGGATACGTGGAAAAACAGGATTGATTTGTGGACAAATCGGACAGCCGTGTTACAGCTGAAAATAACAGTGCAACATAGGTGGGAAACATACCACAAACCTTGAGAGGCATTTGAAAACACACCACTAAGTAATACAGTACTGGGCAAAAGTCTACAGCATATATGCAAATTTTCTGAAGCCATTTTTTTTCCATCATGATGGTGCAGCAAATCTAAAATCTAAGAGTAAATGCAAAGAAACAAGAAAGCAGTAAAAAATGTTCTGTTTGTAAAAGTATTTGATATTGCGTGAGCTGGTGAGGAGAACACAGGTTCAGTTCCGGATCAGTGGCTCCTGATTTAATTTAATGAAGGACTGATTGAGTCAAACCAGGTTTCTAATAAAACTACAATACTGGACTTCCACACGAACACATTGATTTACTAAACTTAACACCACTATTTACCGTTTTTAAATATTTTTTGCAGGTGCCCAAGACTGCACAGTACTGTATAATAAGTGAGACCAGACCTATCAACCCTTCTGTTTTCTGGGGTTCCCTCCTCACACTGCCCTCCTGTTCTAATATTTTCCATACAAATCTCCTTGTTTTGTTTCTGTGTTTAACCTGATTGTTTGAATAACCAGCAGTACTTTTAGTCTTGTTTAAAATAATTACTAGTGAATAATAAACCAACTTCAGATTCATCTGCAGCTGTTCTGGGCCTGTTTGTTTCTGGAATATTCCATAGAAAATCCCAAGTAGCTAGCTACAGTTACAGCTTGTTAAAGTGATTGGTTTGCTAGCATACTGCATCATCAAGAGTGTGTAGATCAAGTAGTTGAAGTACATCAGCTGGTAAAATGATGGCTCTGTTTTGTTTAACTTAACAGGCTGGTAACCTGGCATACTGGGATTTTTTTCCAGTTTCACACTATGGCCAATATCAATTGATCATTTTTCATTAAAAAAAATAAAAACACATTTGCTCAGCGACCCGCCCATAAAGCAGGGACAAATGTCACTGCTTAATATACTATACTGACACTGGTATGGCCCAATCACATCTCAGATGATCAAAACAAGTAAGCAATTTTGGCTAAATCAATCAGTTGCCAAAAACATCACCATGCCATTTAACTAAATATATCAGAAGTACAAAAGTGATAAAAGAAATCAGAATCGCAAGATATATCTCAGAGAATTTAACCCTGTACCAGAGGTGCCCAACCCTGGCCCTGGTGCTCCATTACCCTTAAGTTCCAATTCTGATCCGTAACACCTGATGCAGTTAGAGAAAGCCTACAGTAGTTAACGTAAATAACGTAAATAGTTTTAAAAGCAATGAAAGTTCTAACAGAGTTAATTTGAGAAGCCTAATGCGTGTTCAAAGGGTAAAAGCAAAATTGCAGTAATCCACTAACCATGCATCGGTGGTGGTGCTGGCATTCGGCGGGGGGTTCGATTTCGTGCAAGCGAATTGATTGGCTGTGTGAGATGTCCACGTCCAGGTCTCCTAGCCAATCCAAGATAAGGGTTGTCAGGGTCGTTGGACAGCGATGGTCGGGGCCTGAAGTGCCTCCAACGGCTGGCTTTGATATTCCGGAGGATTTGCGAGAGGTCTGGTGAGGATGAGGAGGATGAAAACGGAGGAGCCGAGGCAGAGGAGGTACTGACGAAGGTATGAGAGGTATCCAAAGTAAAAGGCTGGTGGGTGGGTGAGGGCGCAGGGGACTCAGGAGAATCCTGGTCCATCGAGTGATACACAGTATCCCAGTCAGTGTGTGCTCGGTCCAACAAAACTCTGAAACACAGAGATGCACATTTTGCATTTTAAAATAAAAAAAATAAAGAAAAATGACACTGAAGACATTTGGAATATTTATTAACTTGTGAAAACCTGTCTCACTGCTACTCATTTATTGCAATTTAATGCTGATTACAGATGATTAAATCTAATCTGAAACCATGTCGAGTTCCGATCCCCCAGTATAACTGTCACTGTGGTACTAATGTGCAGGAGTTAACCTAGTGAAAATAAGGCCCAGTATTACTGGGAGGGGTGCGTGTGCGTTTACTTCACAGTAAAAACTATCTGCCATTTTAGTGACTACTAAAGAACTGCCGCTACTCACCGGAGTTGTATCAGCTACGTGCAAAAAAACATCTCTAAAAAGAAGCGCTGAAGCTTAACATTAATCAGGGAGGAGTTTGAGCCTCACCTGCCCCCTCTCCCAACCCGCCGTCGTGCCAACCCCACACATCGCTGTGGTAACGTGAGCGTGGTGAGAGAGTATCTGTAGCGTGCGTCTCCTAAACCTCCCTCAGCAGGATCTGACCAAGGCCAGGAACCGGTCTGTCCCTCACGCACCTGAGAGAAGGGAGAATGGGTAATGAGGACACAGAATCCAGTACATTGTAAACATTCTTTACTATTCTTTGCATTCATATGTCTGAGATAGCGAGAGAGCATGTGTGTGTGTCCACTTGAGACAGAAAGACTCACAGCGTGATAGTGGCAGCCAGATCTCCTTCTAAACGCAAACACGCCATCAGGATCATTTTCCTCCTCTGCCTCCGACGATCCAGAAAAGAGCTGAAAGATTACAGTACAGTTAAGTCTATAGAAGAAACAAAACGCAGACTGTGTGCACCAGCCCAAAGACAGTCATGCGGAAAAGGGCCTGCAGAGCATATCAAGGGTACCTGTGAGTAGGGCTCTTCATCTGAGCTGGGAAAGTCGTACTGGTTGAGGTCTTTAGTGTTGAAGACTGCGGGGCTTGAGTGATGAGAGCTAGCCAGCGGCAACGGCTTCGGCTTCTTCTCATACTTTCTCTTCTGACGCCCCACTTCCGGCTTATCGACCTAAACGGATGCACAAAAAGACAAACCATTCTTAAAACATCCGACCAGTTTTATACAGATCAATCCCAATCCTGGTTTCTGCACGCAGTGCAACTAAATGGTTAACTGCCTCTTGGCTAAACTCCTGGGTAAACCAAAGGACAAACAACTGGCCGGCACAGACTAGAAACTGAAGACACCTTCATGTTATGTTCTGGGCATGGTGCTCTTTTGGTTGCTGTGTGAGCGCACATGTACCTTGCTCTTATAGTCACGGTCATGCTCTGCATGTCTGTACTGGTTGCTGTTGGTGATGGGGATCAGAGGGATAACTGGCTTTTCCAGTGCCCTCTGAGCCAAAACCTCCGCCATCACCTCTCCACCAAAATCAGCCATGCCGTTCCTGCAAAACACACAATTCACAAAACTTGCAGTGCATACTTTTTTTTTTTTTTTTTTAAATGTATTTCAACTACAGCTTATTAGACACCTTGGGTGCAAAAACTTCTTTACATTAGGAAAATTAATTGCAACACTGGCAAACATTACAGCACAAAAGCATCATTTGCTATTTTTGCAAAGAATTGTGCAAAAAAAGTGGAAGACAGTTTCCCCACTATACTTCATTAAACATCTGTTTCCTGTATCCATTTATTCTCCCACTGGCTGCAAAGATTTATCTATGTGTATTTCAAAAAGAATGTGTGTGCATGCATGTGTGAGAGGATGGTTTGAGCCTACGCATAAGTGGGATACATCTAATTTAAATTATGTGTCTTGCAGAGAGCTTACCTCTTCTCCACTATCTCCAAAGTGAGGTGCAGCAGTTCTCTTTTGCTCTTCTCACGTCGTTTGATCATCTCCAGGATGGTGACGGCTCTGCTCAGGTCTCTCCTTAACTTCAACATCTTCTCATACGAAACCTCGTCATTCTTTCGGTTCTGGAGGGAATGAAAACCAAGTGTTATGTATAAAGACGCGAAGCCTAAGCTTGCAGCCAATGAACAGTTATGAACCCCTATTAACGGATCCCTCTGTAGATCTCACCTTCCTGGTCTGCATTTTTTCAGTTCTGCGCCTGAAGGCCACATAGGGGTCGTTTGTGCTAGAGCCATCTCGCTTCTCCTGTTTGACAACCGGAATGAGCGATCCGCTCAGACACGACTTCCTCTTCTTGCTCCAGTATTCGTACACCTCCCTGATCAACTCATCATCCTCCTTTAAAAGGAGTTTTGCCTCCTGCAAAGTCACCAACTGAAAAGAAGAGAAACAGAGTTAGGAGATCTGATTAGAAGTGAATGTTGCTGAAAACTTTTTGCATCACTGACCAACTTGTTTGACTATTATACCTTATAGGGCCCCCCCCTCTACTTCTGCCACCATAAACAATAAAATGGGTCTGTGTGACAACATTAGAAGCCACATGCTCCCAACAATGTACATAATAAGCAAATGATTCACTGACAACAAACATGATCTTGACAGGTGCAGCCAAGAGAATGCCACAGGTACATTAATGGATGTCATATCACTCCCCAAAGGGAACAAGATTCTCTCTCCTCAACAAGCACAATATTTAAAACGTTTCTTTAAACAACTTTAGCAGTTGCTACCCAAAAGTCACAGGTTTGTCACTAAAGACAATACCCACCTACTTTTGCTATGAACAGCTAGACTCTTTTGTGTGATAAGTAACTGCTTACCTGATGCAACTACTGCTATCATGACCACCAGAAAAGGGAAACGGGAAAATGCATGCAGGTTAAGTGGTACATGATGGCAATTATTTAACAGTGAAGACAGCATTTAGTTCGATAAAAGTTAACAGACTGCCAAAATATCACCCAATAAAGTACACGCAGTAAGAGCAACTGGAAAAAAAACTGAAAGCTGTGGCTGAAATCTGAATATTGAGAATGCACCGATCTTGAATTTCTAGGTTAGTCTGGGTAACTTTTTTCAGGTTGTAAAACACTATAAATCATAAACTGTGAACATTCACTGTTAACAGCCTAATTAAACTTCCCCAGAGAAACAGGCACAGAGCTGTTACTCACAGGCAGCGCTGCAAATAACATGGACTAGCACTTTTGTAGCATCATATTTTCAATTGCTCCCACATGTGAATGACAATTTTGGTTTACTGTCTATAACAGGTACGAAAGCATGGCCCTAAGGTGCCCAGAGTCAATCAATTGTGGTTTTCCAGCCCAAACAACTCACTGGCAATGAACTCAGCAAGCAGTGCTGCATTCTGGCCTACCAGGACCAGCCCTGGTTGAAACATTCACTGGTTTGCACTACATACATGAAAACACTTTGACCAGTCATTAGGTTAGTGGCTTTAAATTCCAGTCCTGGACACACCGCTGAAGACAAACACTAAACTGCAAACATAACTCAATACCTCAATGAATTTCAACATCAAAATCAAATTCAGCTAACTTTTAGGTATGGTGTTGTCCAAGGTGCCCTTAAAGTTACATTTCAAGACCTATATGACATTATATTGCCTTGCACAGAACAGTATTGACATTGTACTATTGTTGTAGGATTAATTGCATTTTGGCTTGTAACTTAGCAGGGGGCTAAGATATTACCTTGTGCCTACAACCATTGGGCTGAGATAATAATTAGACAGATCATGCCTACCCCTGGACTAAAGGACATCTCCACTGTAATGAAAATTAATCCAAGGCCAGGTTTAATTGCTGACCAGGAAGCAAATTTGATGAAGCACAACTTTGTTTCAAACATTGTACTTTTACTATTTTACATATTAACGTGAGGCACATTTTCTTCTACACTATATGGACAAAAATACAGGGACACATCTGTGCTTTTGGGCTAGGCCACTGAAGGGTGATCTTAATGCTTCAGAAGAACATGACATTTTGGACAACGACATGCTCTCATCTTTGTAGACCCAGTTTGGGGAAGAACCTTACCTATTCCAGCAGGACTGTGTCACCATGCACAAAGCAAGCTCCATAAAAGACACGGTTGGATGAGTTTGGTGTGGAAGAATTTGACTGACGCACACAGAGCCCTGACCTCAACCCCATCTAGCACCTTTGGGATGAACTGGAACAGAGATTGAGAGCCAGGCCTTCTCATCCAATCTCAATGTCTGACCTCATAAATGCTACAGAATGAATGGGCACAAATTCCCACAGAAACTGGAGAGCGCCCTCCAAGAAGAGTGGAAGCTGTTCTAGCCGGAAAGAGGACCAACTGCATATTAAAGTCTATGGATTTGAATGCAATGTCATTAAAGTCCCTGTTGGTGTAAGGGCCAGGTGTCCAAATACTTATGTCTATACAACATACAGTATTTATCAAACAGGGCTACAGTCCTTTGGCATTTGCATTTCGGAACCCCGGCCTACATTTAAGTGTTAACTGTTGCCTTTGACAAACATACATTTTGAAACACTTAACTGTTTGTCAGGCATATAGTGCTCAGTTTAAACATAAACACTCAAGACTTCACAAGACATGGGGGCACAGCAATGCTGATGAACAGGTTTAACTGTAACACTGACGCGCCAGCCACAGCCAAACCACAGCACCTAAACCTTAAACTAAAAAAGGGCATTTTCCAACAAAATCATTCCCAACACACCCAGCCCAATCGCAAAACCATTCACAACCCATTAAGAGCCACTCTACCTGCTGTCCACTGCCTTTCTCCAACCGGTCAATCATCTCCTCAAACTGCAATGCCCCCACTTCCATCTTTTTCTTCAGTTTGTTCACAAATGCCTCATCATCCGAGTCCAGGTCATAGTCTGGCTGTTCAGTGTCCAAGCTGAACGCTGCAAGACAAACAGAAGAGATGTCAGAGGTGGTCTTGAAATCGTATTATTTCTTCTTTTTGCTACACATTAATTCTGAAAAAAGTACAAGTATAGCAGTACTTTCTGACTGACAAATGTCAAAAACAGTTAAAGTACAGACTAACTAAATTGTCTAGTAATTTTATTTTTGATCACAAAATCATATTCGGTTCCTTACAAAAAGATAATCGTGATATTAAATTATCAGCCAAACTACAGACACAGACGACTCCATTTTTGGCTTTCATGTTTTTGTACATATTAACTGATACAACGCAACTGCAGAAAGCCATGACACACAGGTTCAGGTTCTCAGGTTTGCTCTTTTATAGGTGCAGTTATTGAACTGAACAGCTTTGCCTTAGTTTTTAAGAACTGCTGACAATATTTCTCCCCATTTCCAAATAAAAATATTG
>JBBPCY010000039.1:34893029-34918568 GCA_037974405.1 Brachyalestes nurse
GTGTGTGTGTGTGTGTGTGTGTGTGTGTGTGTGTGTGTGTGTGTGTGTGTGTGTGTGTGTGTGTGTGTGTGTTTGCTCTGTGATGGATTGGTCTAGGGTGCTTTGCCATCCTTTCACAGTTAGACCATTGGGATAGGCTCCAACACTAACCAACACCCTGATTAGGATAAAATGATATAGTGGCAAGAAGGAACTCCTTAAACCCACAAAACATGTCTAAAATTTCTCAAAATTGTTGATAGAGTATTAAAAGATTATTCCATCATTTTTTCACAGATGTTATTTGACTGATTTGTTGTAGGTCATTTTTATCCTGGTAAACATCCCTATTCCATTTGATTCCACTTTATATCTCAAAACATTAATTTGAATTTGAATTTGAATGAAGATAATTTGTCTGCCACTGTGGGCAGTTTCTTAAGAAATAATTACTTTGATATAAAATGTGTGGAATATAAAATCTGTTTAATGTTATAAACATCCTGAAATTGCATCCTGTTTTAATAGTTTCTATCAACACTGTTATAATAAGAAAAAACTAGATAAATTAACTCAATTTAAGATGATTTGACTCTAAGATGTTTATTTCTTTCTTTCTTTATTTGGCAGTGTATGGTGTCCAGTAACACCAGTTTTGGGGGTTCAGTGGAGCCATGCTTAATTGTATTTTTAACTTTTTTTTTCTTAAAGAATAGAAATGTACACAATGGCTAATATACAGCAGTTATGGCACATTTTATATTAAATATTCTCTCTCTCTCTCTCTCTCTGTCTCTCTCTCTCTCTCTCTCTCTCTCTCTCTCTCTCTCTCTCTCTCTCCACAGGTAAGTGTGCTGCTCTTTACCTGACAGTGTACCTGAGCCACAGTGCGGGTTTGAATGGTCATATGGAGAAGCTTTGGAGGAGATGCAGTAAGATCAACCTGATCTCCTTCACTCATTCACTCATCTACATTCTCGTACTGTCATTCTCTCTAGCGTTGACTGGAAGAGAGTGGAATGATCTGATAATGAGAGTAATTATGGCTTATTACCCTGAGCTTTAGAGTGGAAAAATACAATTTAGGGAAGTAACACATTTGAGATAGAAGTGATGGTACTTTCGCATGCGTTGTGTTCCTAATGGCAGTGTTTGTGTGAAGCTGGGCTGTGAACTTTTCAATATAGAGCCTGTTACTGATGTTCTGCTGGATTATTGAAATGGAATGACAGTAGTACATGTTTGATGACAATTAATTACTTTTTATACTTGATTAGCCTCCTTTGTGTCTGTGCATTCTGTGCATTTTCTGTTGGATAAAACTATTATCCCGAGCCCACTGCCAAGGTTTGGTACCTCCTCGTCCCAGGCACGCCACCAAGGTTTGGCTCCCCCTTGCCCTGGGCCCACTTTATTAAGGTTTAGCCCCCACCTCCCAGGACCCACTACTTAGTTTTGACCCACCCCATCCTCCACCCCGCAGGCCCACTAACCAGGTTTGGCCCCAAGTCCTTGGGACCCTACCAAGGTTTGGCACTCCCTTGTCCTTGGCATATTATCGAGGTTTTGCCCATCTCCCCTGGCCCACTACCAAAGTTTGACCTCCTCCAATGAACCACTACTGAGGTTTGCCATCGTTGTGTTACAGTGTAGCTACACTGTTGGTGCTGTCCATTGAAACTAGAATCTTCACTGTTGATGGCTTTTTTAATGAACTTTGGCCATGACTTCTAAGGGTTAAATGAAATGGCCCTCTCAAGGACAAAACATGCTTCCTAAGACTGTTATTTCTGTAATCCATAATGGCTTTGGTGATTAAGGGGAATAATTACCCCATATTAAAGTTTCAAAGACCTAGGACCCCTGTAGGTTGTCATTCAGACTGAGCAGAGTCTCTCTGTGGGGACAGAGGAAGACAACTGGGCTTCCTGTTGAACAAGGCAGCTTCAGGCTTTGACTTTGGCTCAGAATGGCCTGGATTTCCATCACTCCTAACTGCATTTAGGTCACTAAAAGCTCCTGGAAATTAAATGTCTTTACGAAAAAGGAGAGAATTCATTGTAACAAAAGGAACAAAGGCAGATGACAGATGACAACAACGGTACACATCAGACTCCATAGACTCAGCCTATTATAGATTCACAATACTCTGTCTACAAGGTGTCTCTTTTTCATTTTATTTTTCTACATTATTTGAACTCAGCAGCTACTTTTGCCAAGGTTTTGCCAATGAAAACGCTCCAAAATTGTTTGCATTAAAATCATTTTAATCTACATTAGAAGTAGAGAACATTTCATGGCTCCTTCTGAAAGATCACCAAATGTACACCACTGAGTACATTTACTGTATACACACCTGCATCTATTTCTGTATTTGTGCTACAGTTTGTGCTTTGTTTTGATCATGGTTTGTGCAAAAGACCACTGGTCGTAGTGAAAATAAGTGAACAGATCCATGAACAACTTAAATATGTATTTCCATTTGCTAATTTTGATGCACAGTTTCTAATTATTTACTAACATTATGAATATAAAATATGCCCTAAAGCCCCAATACATGTTTTATAAGGTTTTTTTTACTTAATATTTCAGTTCAGGACATAAAGAGTAACTGTGGACTAAAATGTGCTCAGAAAATCACTAAAAAATATGTCCTTTGACTGGGAGTGCCAAAACCTTTGGTGTCAGTCAGTGTAGTGGACAAATCAGGGCGAACAAGCACATTACATATGTATAATGGCCATAATTACCTTTGGCGTACTTCTAGTAGTGTTTTGCCGTTCAACTGGTCACATTGCAAGAGGGGAGTGTTTATTACAGCAGTGTTTTGATACTTTTCTCCATTAAATAAGATGTGATTCAGGTGATCACTAATCAGTCCCTCATAAAGCAGAATGAGGTGCTTGTGTAGGAATTTAACAGACACTGGCATGGAATGGTTGTCACTCAGAGATGCTGATTTAAAAATGAATTGCAGTGATCTCTTATGTTTTTCCGGAGCTGCAGCTGAGCTAAAATTTTAGCACATCCCCGACTGCGACTTACGCTGTATGTGAATAAGCTGCTTGGGCATCTTGAAGTCCCCTGGGTAGAGGGAATCATAGTAAGTGATGTTGCTCTCTGCCTCAGGCACGGGAATCACCATGTTGTCCCTCTTCTCTCCATACACCTGCTGTGCTGAGATGGCCCGCTGCAGATGGTGTTCCTAAACACACACACAATCACACATATAGAAGTGTTAGAAACAGGTGGCTAACAGAGTCTGACCACTAGCACATGCGTATGTTTAAGTGTTCTGTACATTTTTCACGCTGCATTATACTCGATACTGATCATAAAATGTGTGACAATGATTTTACCAGGTGATTCAGGTGTGCTGGAACAGTAAATATATGCATGGTATGGGGTCCTGACAGCTGGGACAGGGAATCTCTACATGAAAAATGTCTGTCCAATGAGTGTGTACAAAAACATACACTTGTTAGCCAAGAAAGTTATTCTTCTAATCTAAGAATCAACTGGGTTGGTCTTCTTAAAGCAAATAAATATCTTTAACCTACAATGCCAAAAGTTACAGTTGCAGTGTCACTCAACCTAAGTTACAGGCTGTTCTTGTTCACAAAAATACTAAAATATTCCATAAGAGATGTAGAATTAATTCTTGGGATAATTCAAATTATCTAAGGTGCAAAGCCTAACCCTAAACCATCATGCACCTCTTCCATCTCTCTACTAATACTGATGAATGGACACTCAGTTCTGGCTGCTTTGTTGTTTAGGGCCAACTCTTTGCTACCCAGTCATGCCATTTTTAACATGTTATTGTCCCATATAATTACAAATACATCAATACACAGCACTACTGACAAGTATATCACTGATGCTGCATGGGACCTGGAGACAAAAAGATCCACTTCCTGTCACAACAACTGAACAAAAATAAACATGTAATCAACTCTGCACTCAGAGGATGCTGTGAAACCACTATTTGTGCTATTTATAATTTATGGAATTTAAGATTAGCTGCTCTGAAATCTGCATGTTTGAAAATAAAAATCACCAACAGCATAAAGCAACACTTTCCACATTTGTTGGTAGAAAGACAACCTGTGCTGCTGCTTTTCATGTAAATCACCATGAAGTAAAACCCAAACACCAGAGTTCACAGAATTCAGTCTGTAACCCTGGTCTGTATTTCAGACCACAACATCTGGTCCTTCTAGTAAATGCAGATGTTGAAGTCTCAAATCCAAAGTATAATCCCACTATGAACAAAATACTCAATTCATAAGATTATCAACCATGCATACTAGTCGACCTACAGTTTTCTGTGTACAGGAGATTAATGTCCACTCTGACAATTAACTATAAAATCAGCGAGTATATTTTTTTGTTCCACTTGACGCCTTAAGGCATTTCTCCGTTCAACAGATATTCACCCAACACAACCTCCAGCTGGGATTGGAAACAGCTCCTTTTCAACTGCAGATGGGCACACAGTCTGCATGACAATAGTTTTAATGGCTGAGGCTATAAACAATCTGTCGCTACACGCAAAAGTGTAAACTTTTTCATATGTGAACACACTACATTCTCTCTATGCATTTAACCCATTCACCAAGCCAGGAACACTGCACTCAGGGAGCAGTCAGAGGGGACCCCAGAGGTGCACTTTGTTTGAATATTAAGTGAAAAGTGTCCATTTGTCATACGTAAACACAGCACAGTGTAAACATCACGAAAACCTTCAGTGCCGAACCATCTATGAACTTAATCACTTATTAAATGATGATTAAATCTGTCCTGTTTGTGTCATCACCCACTCAGCCACACTACAGAACTGGTAGTAGCAATAGTTTACCTGTAATGGCATAACAATGGTTATGTCATGGCACAAAATGTATGATATAAATTATTGGAAAACAAGACAATTTACAAATACATATATTTTTTAAATCCAAAACTGTGTGGGGGTACGTCTTCCAGGCTACTTTAGCCACTACCGTACTAGCAAGTTAGCTAGCCACAATGCTAAAGACTCATTCTGAAAAATGCATTTGCTTCTTAATTGTTTAAGGGCTTTTCTTGTAAAGCCTGATTAAAATCTAACTTGTCTGGCTTGCTGTGGCCATGTCAGGACTTCCTAGCTTTATCTACACCCCCAGTTTCCAAGCGGAGGCAGCTAGCCCCGTTTCCAGCCTCCCAGTGTTTACAGCCTCTGAGCGTCACCGAGTGTGTGTTTGTGTCCAAAACACTGTGAGAAAACACTAGTTTGACCATGATCAAGGTGGTTTAAAGCCACTGTTAAAAGATGTGAGGTTTGGCCGATCGCTTTGCTTGTTTGTTGAATAGTTTGGCGCTCTCTGCACTGCTCCCAGTCTGCACTGGGAGCGTGTTTTTAGAGTCTGTACTGGTTTTCTCTGGGTCCCTCTGTCTGGAGCCCCTCGCCACTGCAGCCCAGAGAGGAGAGACAAGAAGAAAGCCAACAAAATGGCGGAGCTGCGAGTGGTCACGTGACTCCTTTGTACTCCGTCTCCCTCGTCTTTCTCGGTGAAATAGGGAGTGGACGCGGTTCTAGTTTCGCAATTCGACATCTTAATCCTCTTTTGTTTCGGCACGGCCAGGCCGGGGTCGCCTGCGGCCCGAAGCGAAGCCGAAACACCGAGCCGTGCAGCCCCGGAGGAGAAGCAAGGGCGGCCATTTTGTGTACAAGCTACGCAGAGAGGGTCGAAAAATGCAAAAAATGGGGTTAAAAATGGCTTCTAAGCAGTATTTAAAAAAGCATAAAAACATACCGATTCCTCTTCTTTCTCCATCCCCGTCGGCATCTGGGGCACAGCCCGGTTAATCGAGGCATATTCGTGCAGGTCTGGCAGGTCCTCGCAGCGGAAGACTGGGAGAGGCTTGGAGGCGTCCAGCGCCCGCGCCCGAAACGACAGTTTACTCATCTTCTTACCACTCGACACGCAGCATAAAGAGATCCGAGCTCCTGGATTTCGGCGCGGGTCCGGTTAAAGTGGTCATGGATGGTGATTCCGGAGCGTTTTTAGGGCTGTGGGGCTCTGAGGAGGAGGAGGAGGAAGAGGAGGAGGAGGCGGCGGCGGGGCCAGCCGTGCCGGGAGGCCCGGGTCTCGGCTCTCTCTCTCGGTCTAGTGTTCCAGAAGCTCCGCTGCGCTCCCCGTCCCTGGGTCAGTGCGCCATGGCCAACATGGCGGACATTAAAAACTCTTTAAGACTCTACTCGCTCCTCGCGGCCCAACCCCCTGATCACAGAACAGCCATTCCCACACGGCCCACAGCGCATGCGCCGTGCGTGTGAACCCCCTCCCTTTCTCCTCTCGCTTCTCCAGTCACGGCGCGCCTTCTGCAATTCAAAATAAACTCGGAGCCGGAGATGCTGGTCCAGCTGCTTGTACACCTTGTTCCCTTCTAACACAGGCACGATTCAGGATTTCCACTCTGGACTGCATCCTCCCCTCACACCAACTGTCCTCTCTCAGCACATCCACAATTCTCCTACTAGGCTTTCCTCTGGTAGCTCCATCCTCAGCATCATTCTCCCAACAAACTCAAGAGTCAATCCTCAACAACTGGTGGCCTAGTGGTTAGAGAATTGCCCCTGTGATCAGAAGGTAGTGCGTTCAAATCCCAGTACTCCTAGTGGCACCACTGAGGTACGCTTGAGAAAGCCGTTCCCCGCACACTGCTCCTCTCAGTGAATGGGATAAAAGCAGAAAAAGTTTTTCATATTGTTCACACTGTGTGCTGTGGTGTGTTTACATGTGACTATAAGGGGCCACTTTACATTCCTCTTCCCTGGCAGCTCCATCCTCAGCATCATTCTCTCAACATACTCAAGAGTCTCTTCTCAGCACATGTCCAAGCCAATGGAATCTCTCCTCTCTGGCTTTTCCTCCAAAAAGGTCCAACTCAAGCTGTTCCTCTAATAAACACTAATTAACTCATTCAACTGTCTCCATCTCCTTCTATCCTCTGCATGTTCCTCCCTCACCACATCCATAAACCTCCTTCAAGGCCTTCCTCTTCTCCTTATCCCTGGCAAGCTCCATCCACAGCATCCTTCTCCCAACATACGGTCTCCTCAGCACATGTCCAAACCAACCCAACATTGCGCCTCTGAGTTTTCCTTCAACTCGAGCTTTCCCTCTCTCTAATAAACTTATTCCTGGTTTATTAACCTGGTCGAAGGTTCAAGACTTCTGCTCTCAATTTCCCAACCTCTTCTGCATCATCTTTCCTCACCACATCCATAAACCTCCATAAAAGCTCTATCTTTAGCATCCTTCTTCCAACATACTCAGAGGCTCTCCTTAGCACAAGTCCAAGGTAACGCAATGTCGTCTCTCTGATATTTCCTCTGAAAAAGTCAGACTCGAGCTGTCCCTCTGAAACTCGTTCAGAGTTTATTAACCTGGTCGAAGGTCAACTAAAACTAAGTGACTCAGTCGGATCATTTCTGCTCTCTCTGGGTGGGTAGTTGCCCCTCTATCTGGGGCAACAATTGCCTTAGTGGTTAAGGAGTCACCTCTTCCATCTGAAGGTTGTGGGTTCGAATCCCAGGACTGCTAATGGCACCACTGAGGTACCCTTGAGCAAAGTACTGTCCCCACACACTGCATCCTGGGTTCTGCATTCCTGGCAGCCTGCTGCTTCACTCGAGTGAATGGGTTAAATGGAGAGGACTTAAGTAATTTCCTCAAGGACTAATATAGCACGTAAAATGTAACTCTGTATTTTCGCGTGCACAACTTTCTGCTGCTAGAATACAGTATCTGGCATGATATTGTACTCATTCAGATTTGTACTGTAGCTTTTCTTGACTGCACTAAATGTTGGCTTGTCCAGTTGTTTTGTTGCTCTTGTGGGTTTTTTCATTGCATTCTCTTTTGTCCTGTCTGCACTTTTGTTTCTGTTTTTGTGCTGCACCATTTAGTGTTTAGTTTCACAGTGTGCTGTGTGTATATATGTATATATGGTTGAAATGACAATAAAACCTACTTGAGGTGACTTGAGATGTTGGTGGATTTTCAAGTCAGTTGTCCAAACCCAGTCAGATCTACATCAGTGTTTTGAGTTCAACTATATTTTCACATACACAGCCCAGTTTGGGCTCTACCTGCTCCAACACACCTGGGCTGGATCAGCTGAATGGGTCGTGGGTTCACCAGAAGCAGGGTAAAGAGAAACTGTTTTAGAGCGATGGTCCTTAATTCTGATCCTAGAGTACTACCCTGCAAACAATTTCACACCATGAAGCCTCTCAGCCCTCAGAAAAATGGGGGACGCAAATACATACAATTCTCGAAATGTTTAAATCTAATCAGAACCTAGCTAATCCCAAAAGCGGACAGCACGTACATATGCATCTACTGCAAATTACGATGATCAAAGCAGGCAAAGTAAATAAAACTGGTTTAAACTGCACGGGTTGAATAATTTCTACACTCATATGGGTTTGTGCATTCATGTTATTTATACCATTTTCAACCAATTAATTGACAATTAACCTTAAAAGTAAAAACTTATTTACGGAATTTCAATACACATAAAACAAGGCAATTAGGGCTCTTGAGAAATCAATTTTAACCAATCAAAATATAAACAGCGCTGCTACTCAATATATCATTTGTTAATTGTTAACCAATCACAGTGTTTCTAACAGGGTGACCAATCACAGCTCCAGGTGAGTGTGGATGAATCAAGGTCTTCATTTAATCAAACAAAAGTCGATTAATTTTTATCTTTTAACCCTACAAGATGCTGGCAAATCGGTGCATGAATGGGCGGGGCTAAACTGCTGTAGCCAGAATAAGGAGATATTTAAATGTGTTGTTTTTGGGACATAAAAAATGTTTAAAAATGGGTTTTTGTATCTTAGTTTCTGTTTATGGACTATGGATGCCGAAGTAAATGAATCATTTCAAAAAATGTTAACAGACTTCAAGCCTTTTTAATCACAGAAGATTTGTGTTATGAGCTCTTAAGACATAATTAACAGTAAAATGTGTAGCAGTAAAATCGCACTGCTGATATTTTGTATATCATGCAGTTCTGATATTCAGTGTATATATTACACGTACAGTTATGTGTATCAATTGGGACAAAGGTTTATCCATCAACTCGGTTTCACAAAATTCTCCTCTATTAAGATTCACATTAAATGTAAGTGCCATTTAATCATGTTGCTCTATGATGCATCGCTAAAAATTCCTCATTGCTTTACACACGTGATGCCTTATATATAGTGAGCAGTTCAGAAATGTGATTTACCCAGTTTTGCAAGTAGACATATACCAGCTGACATTTTCCAGCATATGGTAACATGTATGACATGCACAAGTAATAGCCAATCAGAGCACAAGAAAAAATAAGATAACTCAAACGTCCAGTGACATTTTCATACACTATTTTCTTTTACCCTCAAGCATGGAAAACAATTTAATAGATGTATGATTCCAAGGCCTTTTACGAGGACCGCCAGAATAAACAGAAAAGAAAGGTATAACATTACACCACCTGGCCTTTTCATTTTGGACTCAAATTTCACAGCCATCACTATGAACAACAGACATTTGGCTTTCTTCAAACATCTTTTTTAAAAATATTTTAACCAATATAATGAACTTTACGGACAAAAGTTTCAGTGATTCAATGTAGAAAACTTAAACTGGCCTTCATGGACGAGATACATTCAAATGTAAAAGTATTGTTTTTAAAGGAAAAAAAAATTATCGCATTCCTTTTTTGTTTTTGTTTTGACAGTTCCGCATCCCATGACATGTCATAACATCAACCACTTCGTTTTCCAACCAATATTCTTTTAAGAAAAGCAGTATTGCATATTAACATGTTAACATGTGTCATTAGGCACACCGTGTTCAAACTAAGACATCATAAATGAGCTGTAAATCTGTGTAACTGAGAGATGTTACCTTTGCTCCAGGCCAACACTTCATGCATGCTTAGTCCACCCCTCTGCCCAAGAACTCCAATCGGGATCTGGTCACCGCTGTCCATCATTACTGCTCCTGCACAGACACAGTTTATCATCATACATCAACTGTCCATGCTCTATGTAGAGTGTTGTCACTGGCTGAGAAATTCTAATCAGCAAATAACCCCTGATTTTTCAAGAGTGCTCTGAAACCTAGCCTAAACAAATCTTGGAGGTTTGAAAAGTACTGCTTAATACACTACAAGATTTTGTACCGTGTTGTGGCTTAACACAAGTTCTATTGGTCCTATAATGTATATTCGGCCCGAGCTGATACATTAGACCACACAGTGTGATATGTCACAGCGTATTAAGGTACCGACACCCCACCTCTTTATTGAGTTCAGGTCTTTAAGCTACACCCGTTGCTGATAGGTGTACAAAATCATAGTCATAGAATGTCACCTTTGCCACAAGTCAGTTTGCAAAAATATCATCAGTTGCATCACTGACAACAAGTTTCAACCTGCCTCTGCAAGAATCATTAGCGCAAGAACTGCGGATGAAGACCTTTATGAAATAGGTTTCCAAGCCCAAGCAGCTGCAAACAAGAATAAGATCAGCTGTGAAGCACCGTGCTTCACTGGCAGCCTGATGGATTAATCTGGGTTTGTTTAATGCCAGGAAAAACGCTACCTAGAGGAATGCATAGTGCCAATAGTGAAGTTTGGTGGAGGAGGGATAATAGGCTGGTGCTGTTTGGACTTTTAGGCTTTTAGTTCCAGAGAATGTGAATGTTAATGCTAGAGCATTAAAGAGAAATTTTACACAATTTACACACGAGCAGCGCTCCACTCGTGCTAGAACTGTAGTGGAAAACTGTAGGTCCGAAACCAAACTGAACAGAGTAGAACCGAACTGAACCGAACCAGTACCAGTCAGTGGGTAACCGAAATTAAATGACAAAGCTACTGTTAAAATGCGCATGTATAAGATTTGCCAAAGACCCTCATACCCATCCAATGCTACTAATACAAGGTAAAAACAATGGAAGAGAGTAGAAAAGCATTAACTGATATAATGAAGACACTGAATGACCTAGTAGACACGCCATGTCAGATTTGTGAAATAAAGTATCAAACGAAACCATGGAACACAGTTAACTGCTACGCACTCTTTTCCAGCACTAGATTAGAACATTTCTAATGAGTCTTATTCTCTTGCCTTCAATTTGCATAGCACACAGCCTCAAATACCACTGCTATTATAATAAGAGTCCTGTATAAATGTACTGTTTTAAATGAAGTTACATTATTATAATATGAACAATGTATTATTTTATTATAACTATCTATTGTTTTTATTATTGCTATTATTACAATGATGATGAGATCAAGCCAGCTAACATTACACTGATGAATAACCAACTTTAAAAAGTGATCATTCTAAAAATAGTGATCAAAATATATCTGTACACTACACCAACAGGGACTTTAATGAGATGGACCTTAATGTAGAGTTGGTCCCCTATTGCAGATATAACAGCTTCCACTCTTCTTGGAAGGCTTTCCACAAGATTTTTGGAGCTTCAGTGGGAATTTGACCGTTCATTCTGTAGCATTTATGAGGTCAGACACTGACATTGGACGAAAAGGTCTGGATCACAATCTCCGTTCCAGTTCATCCCAAAGGTGCTGGATGGGGTTGAGGTCAGTTAAGTTCTTCCACACCAAAACTCATCCAGCCATGTCTCTACGGAGCTCGCTTTGTGCACTGTGTCAGTCATCCTGGAATAGAAAAGCTTCTTCCCCAAACTGGGTCCACAAAGTATGGCATTGCCCAGAATGTCATTAAGATTGCAAGCCTTAAGATTGCCCTTCACTGGAAGTAAAGGGTCACCTGAATTCTATAATTAAAAGATGTGTTCCATACGTCTATCCCTACAGTTTATATCCTATGGTATATCCTAGACAGAAACAGCTCACCACAGAAGCTTGTTTCAAATAGGAAATGTCCAGGCTTAAAGTGTCCCATTTGTCATACATGAACACACCACACTACAGCACACAGCATGAAATCCTTTCTCCGCATTTAACCCATTCGCCAAGTGAGGTACCTTGTTCCAGGGTACCTCAGTGGTGCCAATGGCAGCCATGAGGATAAAACCCACAACTTACTGATCCCAGGGGCAACACCCTACCCACTAGGCCACCAAACTGACTCTGGGTAATTAAAATAAACTAAAATACTGCCCCAACTATCTGACCTAGTTATTCATGATGCATATTCCAGTGCTTGGGTGAATTTAGGCCAAATGGGGTCATGAGACGTCAATCAAACTCAATAGCGCCACTCTCTCTCCCACACCTTCCGCAAACAATAGCGCATCTCCCGCTGTCTCTGCCTCAGAACGGGTCGTGTCGCTTCACTCAGGGGCTAAAAATAAAAAAACCCAGCCTCTTTAGTTATCGTACAGCACGTATAAACAAATTACAGCTAAGAATAAAAATAGGATCTCTTAATCCCGCGTTGCATGAAGACACCCCACTTCACTTTCTCGCCCGGGCGTGGGCATGTCGACACGTTCCTGTCTTTTTTTTAAGTTCAAAAAACGCAGAGTAACCCATACAGAGATCTTGTAAGTTCTTCAGAAAAGGCACAACAACTTTGAGATCCAACTCAACATATTTACGTTAAATCTTATTTTGCATGCAAAATCCTCCCACTTTTAATGAACGCGTGATATTTAGGTAGGAAAATGAATCCTCAGCACCACCCAAACCAGCCGGGCTTAGCCTAGGACACGACTGCAGTACCAAAAAAATGTTTTATCCTTTAAAAATTCTCTAAATAACCAGAAATGGCCAGCAGGTTGAACAGTAGAAGAAAAAGATGCTTCATTTTTTTTAGCTTGTTGCTAAGAGGCTGACTAGAAAAGTGCACACGGCACGCTCTGAGATCAGTTGGAAGTTCAAGATTTTGACTTCAGACAAGGCTGGGAGGTTTTTATCACGATAAAGTTACACACTGACAAGAAATTTTCGATTTATAAACCAGAAAATAAGAGTCTGATAAACCAGGTATCCATAGTAACAACTGCTAAGTAACTAAGTTCGAAAGAGCTAGGCTAGGCTAGTCGTTTTTAATTTATTTTGGCTCATTTATTCAAGTCAATGCTCGATTTTAGACAGAACAGAATGTTGTTTCGGACTTACCGACTACTTCGGATGGTTATTCGGCCCGAATTGTTGTAGTTTGGTTCCTTATCTCTGGGCAAAAGGTGGACTTTCCGTGTGTAGCCACTCCAGCAGGCTAGCTGTGCTGGTTTGTTCTGGCCAGAGCTGCAGAGTGCCCAGACATTTTACACTCGGAGCCGTCCACGTCCTCATGTCACCACGGCCAGCCCTCGGAGCCCTCGCCAGGAGCTCAACACACATCTCCCCGACCTCAAACGAAAAGAGAATAGTCCAGAAAACAAACCCGATCCACAGATTATTCATGAAACGCAAGTCTCGAAGAAAGCCACCGTGTCTGTGAGCTTACAACTTTGCAATGAAAGCTGGAAGAGCTGTGATTGGACGAGAGACGGATTTCCACAAACCCCGCCCCCTAGAGCTGTCGGTAGGGAAAAGGAGCAATAGCTCCGCCTCCAAAACACAGATCCTTACATTATCCCCCAATAAAGTAAAGTAAAGTAAAGTGGTCCCTTATAGCAGCTGGTGGTCTGGTGGTTAGGTAGCTGCCCCTGTAATCAGAAGGTCGTGGATTCGAATCGCAGGACTGCCAGTGTCACCACTGAAGGATCCTTGAGCAAGGTACCATCCCTACAGACTCCGCCCCCTAGAACTATCGGTAGGGAAAAGGACCGAGCCTTCAAAATACAGATCCTTACATTATCCCCCAATAAAGTAAAGAGGGCCCTAATGTTAAAGTGGCCCCTGTGCACAAAATGGGCTCCATAAAGGGGTTACTGGGGCATCTGGTGGCCTAGTGTTTAGGGAGTTACCCCTTCGAACAGAAAGCTGTGAGTTTGAATCCCAGGACTCCTGGTGGCATTACTGAAGTACCCTTGAGCAAGTTACCATCCCCACACACTGGCAGCTCACTGCTTCACTTGGTGAGTGGGTTAATGTGGCCCCATTATAGTCACACATGAACACGCCACAGCACACAGTATGACGAATGGGAGATTCTTTCTCTGCAGTTGGTGGCCTAGTGGTTATGGAATTGCCCCTGCTATCAGAAAGTCAAAAAAGAAAGTGGGTTCAAATCCCAGCAGTGCCAGTGGCCACGCACTGTTCCCCAGGTGGTCGCTGTTGGTGGCAGCAGACTGCTTCACTTGGTAAATGGGTTAAATGTAGAGAAACAAGTTCATGCTGTGTTGTGGTGAGGGCCCACTTTACTTTACTTTAACCCATTCACCAAGGATGGCTAGATGATTGGATCAGAGCAACACTGGGGTGTATATCCTGCATACAGTGATTATAATCTAACAAAAGTGGCCCAAGGTAGGACAAGTGGTGTGCCAGCAAAAGGGTCATGGGCTCTCAAGGAGTGAAGGCCGGCCCATCTGGCACAATCCTGCAAACGATCTACTAACAGAAGGTACAAATGGCTGAAAAAAGTTAATGCTTGCAATGATAGAAACGTGATAGAGGACCAGCCAGTGGAGGGAGTGTGATGCTCTGGCCAGTGGTCTTGGTGCACAATCTTGGGTCCTGGCATTAATGTAGATATTTTTATTTCAATTCAATTTTATTTATTTAGCGCTTTTAAACCAAAGTTGTCACAAAGCTGCTTTACAGAGTCCAGGTCCGAGCCCCTAGTGAACCAGCCCAGTTAGTTATCTCTATGGAGATAACTAACAAGAGAAGGCCTTCATGAACTAACCCAATGACAGATTGGCCATCTACGGCTAATAGAGTCGGTACAGTTAAGAGTCTATTGTTTTATATTGTTTGGTACAGTTAAGAGTCTATGTCTTTTATTTAACACCTACATAAACATTGTTGCTGACCAAGTATTTCCTTCATGTCAACAGTATTCACTAATGGCACTGGCCTCTTTCAGCAGGATAAGGCACCCTGCCACACTGCAGTCATTATTCAGGGATGTTTTGAAGAACATGGCAAAGAGTTCATGGTGGTGAATCTGGACTTGGCCTCCAGATTCACCAGATCTCAATCAAGCATCTGAGGGATGTGTTGGTAAGCTAGTCTGATCCATGGAGGCCACACATATCACACCTTCAGAGGTCTTGTAGAGTCTCAAGGGGTCAGAGTTCTGCTGGTGGCGCAAGGGGGACCTAGACAATATTATTTTTTGTTCTGGCTGATCAGTGCAGATGCTGCTGCAGAAGATAACAATTTTAAGTCATGCATTACTTGCTTAATTGATTAATTGATTATGTAAAAACATACAGCATATTTCAAATAAACATAGTGCACTGACAGCCAAAAAAGGGTTTCACCCAACAAGTTTTGTTTTAAAAAATGTCTGTTTCTAACGTAAGCTGAGTATACACAAATACTTCAAATTTCCAAATTATATATAGATTTTTTTAAGCAAACATGATTTCCAAATCTAAAATAATTAAAAAATAATCTTTATTTATTTTATATGCTACAATTTTCACACAAAAGTGTGAAAATGTCCCCAAAAACACCCAAATATTTTGGAATATTTTCAATTTATTCAAATAATACTCTGTACAAAACAATATGCAGATTGCATTTTCACTTTGCATTAGTTGACTGAAGCATAAAGCTAAATATTTATTATATACCTAAATTATAGGACAGACCAGGCAATATCCGATCCCAGATGAACTTGGTAGGTAGTCCTAGTATTTGTAATTTGTATTTATTTATATATGGTCCATCTTTCTTATTTGTTTTTATTACACGTTTCTGTTTATTTATTAAATCCAAGCTAAGCTACTGAAACAGTATAGTATAAAACAAAAAAAGTATAAAAAAAAAACATTTAAACAACATACAACCTTTGGCACATTTCACAATATATAAAACAAGACAAAGTAAAAGTAAAATCCACATAAAAACTCTGGCTATTGAACACACTGCGGTTTCATCATTTGCCCTCATATTTGGGGTTAACGACGGTCGTCACTGCGCTTCTGTAGATCGGATTCTGTGTCTGTAAAAAGAAAACAGTAACAATGTTTTATCAATGTATAGCATGGTAACTGACATACCATTGAAAAGCAGATTCAATCATATCTGAGCAGAGGTGGGCAGTAACTGCACTTTGTATTGATCATACTTTTACTTCTGTTGTAAATGTAAAGTGTCCATTAGTCATACGTGAACACAGTGTACACTGTTTGAAATTCTTCCTCTGTATGTAACTCATTCACCAAGTGAAGCCAGGGACACAGCGCCCAGGGAGCAGTGTGTGTGTGGACAGTACCTTGCTCAAGGGTACCTCAGTAGTGCCACTAGCAGTCTTGAGATTTGAACCCACAACCTTCTAATCACAGGTGCAACTCCCTAACCCCTAGGCCACCAGCTGCCCTAGTTAAAGTATACCAGAGAAATAAGAAATGTATTTCTTACTCCTTTTTTAAATACTTTTTTTATTAATGCTGGGCAAGAATGTAAAAATTGAAACGCGAATAATCGCATGGTTTTCTCAATTAATTGCGATTAATCGCATTGTTTTATGCAAAACTAAATCTAAAGTTTAGTGTGTATTGTGTTCACCCAAACAGAAGCAACTAAACAAAAACAAAAGCAAACAAAATCACGAGGAAACTCATTGTGTAAACAAAAGCCGGCAGATATTTTGGTGGACTGGAGAATCACGATCAAATGTTAGTCCGTCACTTCCGCTAAGTGCTAAACATTAGTGTGCCATTTCGGACAGCACTTACCCACGGCAGTGTGCTCTACAGAAGGAAGTGCGCAGTGAGCACTATGCACTGCATTTCAGTGCACTGAGATAAGTGCACGATTTCGGACACATTCAATAATTCATTAAAAAGTAGTATATGGCGCACTTTTATTTTTAAAGTACTGCTATATGAACAAAAGTGCACAAAAAAGTGCAAACGTTTGCAAACACTTTAAACTAATTAGCTTTTTAACAGCAGTGTTCCCTTCAACACAGTTACAGTTCAAATATTTCTCAATCTCAACTTAAACAAGTATCAAATCAGTTATAAAAAAGTTCCCCTCAGAGTCCAGAGCGTGGGGGGGCTGAACCATTATAGTAGCTGCAAAGAGGGACCGACTCCATCTGAAAGTCTATGTATCTGAATGCAGTTGTATTAAAGTCTCTGTTGGTGTAATATGAACAAAAGTCATGGGACACCTGACCCCCGAAAACCAGCCGAGACATAGAGCTGCATGCTCCGCATGCTCACAAGCACAAAAAACAATGAACTTTTAAAATAAAAGGATTTTTTTTTAAAAAACCCTGCGCTGACGCACAATAAAATAATTGTCAGCGTTAAATGCATAATGCATTCACGCGATAATAGCGTGTAAACATGCCCAGTGCTACTTTTTATACATTTTATCAGAACCCAGCAAACTACAGTAATATAGTGATAGATGCTGGATGTTCTACAATGCAGTTCTATAAGTCACTCGGTACTCAAAGGAATAATTCAGTACAACTTAAATTAGCCCAGATGTTGTCAATCAGCTAAGGCATGTTTGCCGTTCAGATTTTGCTTCTTTAGTTCAGCGTGTTTAGCTACATGGTGAAACTGTAGCTACAGTAAGTCACACTGCGTTCTAATCCATGTCCACAAGGCTGTGCCACCTTAATAAGGAACTGGATGTGGTTTGAGTGGGTGGAGAGAAAGATTTGGGTGACTATTGACACCAAACATGTCTTGCCTACTTGACTACCTCTGGTAACCTTGTAACTTGAGACTTTTGCTACGTTTTTTTTAGATGCAGTACTTTTACTGCGACTGCTTTGTTATTATTTCCATGTTTTAACAATATTTTTACTTGAATCTGGGCTCAGACTACTTCACTCACCTCTGGGAACATATAATTAATATCCATGCAACCTTTAAAACAGTCATTAACCTTCATTACGGCAAAGTCTCTACACATTCTGGTAATTTCCAGTTAATCATTCATTCATTTATTTTCTGTTATGTCTTAATCCTTACTAGAGTCGTGGGTACCTGGAGCCTATCGCGGGGTCTATGGGCACGAGGCACTGGCTCACTCTCGGTAGAGTGCCACGCCACCTCAGGGCACACACACCATTCTCTCACACACTTACACTTACTATCAATTTAGAATCCCCAATTAACCTGAGGCTCATGTCTTTGGACTATGGGAGAAACCCAGAGAGCCCGGAGGAAACCCACACCACCACGAGGAGACCAAGCAAACTCTACACACACACACACACACACACACGACCAGGACCTGGATTTGATACCAGCTTGAAAGTTTACAGGTACGTACCGTGTCCCACTTGGCGTTCATCTTCTCTTTCTCAAACTTTGCGAACTCTCTGCGGTCATGGATGATCATGAGCAGCTTCCAAATCAGAAGAAGGGCCAGACCAATCAGAACAATGCCTCCAATCACACCGGCCACAATGGAAATTATTTGCGGGCTTGTGTAGCACTCTGGAACCAAACAGAAATGCATTAAAGATACTTTTAGAAGATCTGTAAGTTATTCTTCATTCAACCTCCATCCAACACCCATAACTGAGGAGATAAATGTTGACAAAAAAAGTTATTGTGTTTATTGTGTATATAAACTCAATATGCTTCAACTCATCAGGCTAGTTATAAAGCTCTTAAAGGCTAATGTGCTTATGGGAAGCCCTATAGGCAAAAAGCTGGGGACTTCAAAACCTCGGTTCCTCACCAGGTTTTTCTGCCACCACCACGTGAATCCCAGAGGTCTTGTTGGCTTCATAAGTGTAGTAAAAGTAGCAGTCGTCTTCATTTCGTTGAGTACAAAACTCATAATTGTCCCGGTTGTCCCGCAGTGGTAGTTTGTCCTTTGTGTCCACTTTTTCCAGAGAGAAGTGGTAGCAATTGTTGCACTTACGATTTCCTGAAGTCTCATGTAAGCGACACTTCACACATTCCCTGCACAACAAAAAGACACTATGGGTGCTGACACGGTTAAAGATGTCTTCTTTACAAGTGTACATTAAATGGGAATTCCACTGATTTTTCAAAATGTATGATTACTGAACTACTGAAAAAGTCATTCAATGTGGTTCGATCTGTAATTGTTCATTGCAGAGAAACTTACAGTGGTGATGATAGGAAAAACAAGCTCGCAATGTCTATAGGGCAAACATGGCCGCTTTGTGGCGGCTTGGGGGCCGCTTTTTAAAAACTCACTTTTTTGAGAAAAAAACAAAAACAAAAAACAAATGATAATAGGCTGTACAAAACGGAAACCTGGTGAGATCTCTTTATGTGAGAGTGATTCATGAACATGTTTTGTATAGCTCATAGACCCATTATAACTAAAGTGAGTTTTGCACAATATGTCCCCTTTAAATGTTTAACCCACCAGTTAACTTGCACGTATTCTATGTTTTAAGGTATATATGTTGATGAAGGTTAAATAGTGGTAAACTAGGAAAAAGTTTGCTTTGGATATTATTTTGCTTGTACACTATGTCCTGTCAGTACGTAGTGTGTAAGCAAGCTTTAAATAAAATATAAAATAATACCAAACTAGAGAGAAATTTCCTGAAGAAATGTTGAGATTATCCGGCCATGCCTATCTCCTGGATAAGCTGTTGATCCTAATAAAGTGCCCCGACTGTGCCATATGAAGCTTTGTGGATGTATGGTGAAGCATTAATGAGCAGAACTCCATTCATTTAAATGTGTCCAAAAATATTCTGCATCCTTCGGCTCCTATTCATTTCACTGGGCAGGCCCATAATAATAATCAGTTGAAGATTAAGTATAAAAATCTAAACAACAACCCAACATTTACTGCAACAAAAAGATGTATTGTATAAATAACTATTGATAATGAGTAGTACTATAGCTGTATATCTTTGGAATATTATTTTCAGGATAGCTTTTCCACTTGCTTACAGACATTAGCATTATTAGATTTAAAACTTTCCTCCACTGGTCAGTAACATTGTTAGTAACCAGTTTATAACCAGTCACAGCAACTTCAAGTACTACATGGTGACCTCATGCTCCGAATGTACCATATCAAATTCATCAACTATTCATTGCAGCCCACATGAGCTGTGTGTGGCGTGGCAGGGCCGTGTGATGAGGAATCGCTATTCCAGCAATTCCACAGCCGGTGGTGTGACGTTAACTCACTTGTACTCCTCACAGATTCCTCCACACGTGGAACAGATCTCACAGGTGGGACCCTGGTATTTTTCATTGCATTTACACGCTCCACACTCGCAGGTCCCCTTGTTGTTACATTTCAGCCCGTTATTGCCTATGCAGGGCCCGTCGTCCAAAGAACATTCACATGCGCTGCCCTTGTAGTTTGGTTCACATTCACATTTTCTGCACACGCACCGACCATGGCCTGTCAGAGAGAAAGAGAGAAAAACACGTTTCACTCTATTAGAAACTCCAACCCTGTGGTTCCACTCACTGGCCACTTATCTGGGGTCTCATTTATAACCGTTGCGTACACACAAAACGGGTCTAAAAGATGCGTACGCCTTTTCCTACGCATAAGTTGCGATCTATAGAAAAAAGAATTGACGGCAGAATGCGCGTATGTGCGCAAACTCTGACCCATGCGTGCAAACATTTTGGAAGAAAAACAATGCGACCTCGGGTGAAGAGGGTGAGTATGTTAGTACATATAGGTCCATAATAATTCATTGCGCTATTAATAATACACTATATATTGAGTTTCACATATTCAGTCACATATTTATAACAGTGAAAAAATATATAAGTAAAATATATAATTTGACTCGAATCATAATTTAATCTACACTTTCAATGCCTGCCCTGGTAGAGAGACACCTACCCACCGCTCCTGGAGGTAAACAGAGAGTCTGTGCATCCGCTAGATGTAAATAAATAGAGCACTTCACTTGTGTGATGTTTGTATGACTAAGAATGATGTCATTGTTGCTGATTGTATATCTCTTTAAGATTATATTTCAGCATATTTATTAAACATGTGAGAAAACAGTGATTGTAGTATTGTTTTTGTATTATAGTATAATAAGCTACGTTCCAAGAACACTCGCATATAGTGGACATTTGCTGTGTTGTGGTAAACAAAATGACTAAAAAGCCCTATTTTCATAACGTAAATCCTAATTATTCCTCCAAATATGCTCCCAAAACACGTTAATTTCATTTTAAAGCCTGTATTCATAATGCACAGTTTACACAGAACTGTACAGACCGTACTGTAATTAATGCATGGGCATTTTCTTTGGTATAAGCAGGTAAATACAGTAATACATTAGTGTGATTATTAGCAATTAAAATACAGTAAAATGTACGGGTAATCATGGTGCGAACTAGAGGGGAGCAGGGGGAGCTATAGTTCCCCTAGTGGTGACATGAGCTCCCCTGGAAACATGATTTGTGAAATTTTGGGGGAGCTCTAAAATATTGATAAGATGACCAAATAAATGCCATTTTGGGCATGGGGAGTTCTCACTGGTGTAAAATAAGCAAAATAAAAAAATATTTAGAGCTTATTACTCATGAAAAAGGTAGCCTGCTTGCACGCTGGTGGGGATGCTGCCTGCAGCCCCACCCACTCCCCACTCCCCACTCCCCACTCACACGAGCTAACCACGCCCCACCCTCGCTCAGTTCCCCCTGAGACCGTGGTATAGTTCGCACACTGCCGGTAATCACCAATCATTTTTAGACTTCAATAATTTACTATTCGCCGGGCATTCGCCGGGCAGTCCGCCCTTGCTCTGAGTACAGCCGTATTTAAACCTCTGAGGTCAGAAATCCATCCTGGGGGATATTTATATTTTATACAGTTATATTTTATATTAAAACGTACCTGAATTTACATTAATATTTATTTATGTTACATATATATATATATGTGTGTGTGTATTAATTGTGACTACTGTGCTTTACCAAATACAAATACAGAAAAGAAGACGTTTTTCACCTGTCAGATATTGATGTAGTAGACCTCTGATGCAGCTAATGATTTTTTCCTTTTATATGTTTCAGTAAGTTTTTAAGTTGAAACAATCATTTGTGACCATGTTTAATTTTAAATAAATTAGTATATTTAATAAAATATTCTCAAAATTGACTGCATATAAAATTAATGTAACGTAGAATATGTTTCATTTATAAAATAATACTGTATTCAATTTCTGAAAGAAAACTTAATGGTCTATTATAAAAATCCATGATATTATAGCTTATACATTTAATTAATTTATGATTTATGAAGATTTAAGATTTTATTGTTATTGTTATTTTATTGTTTTATTTTTATGTGTTATATTTAGTTTGACCGAAATAGATATATATTTAACATTTAAAAAAAACCCATATATTTAACATATATTTAAACATTTTTAAACATATTTCTTTGTCACCCCACTACTGTGACCACCAAACAGTTTTTTTCGGCTTTCCACTTCACCACGTTTTCATAAATCTGACTTTTCCTGTACACCATTTTCGTCTTTTGGTCGTATGTACACTTTTAGTATGAGTTCTACACAAAGTTTTATAAATGAGACCCCTGGTCTGTCTGCCTTATTGGTCCACTGTACAGGCACACAGGTACAGACCATCATCATTAATTAATAATAATTTGTCAGCCAGTATATACATCTCTGGCCAACCTTGTATCTACTCAGTGTCTTTTATGTCAACTCCACTTACCACATAGTTGCACTTTGTACCAAACTTCACATTTTGACTTGTAGTTTAGAGTTTATATTTATAGATTATTTATATATGTGTATCCCAGAATAGACTACGTGTACCCATGACCCTAATAAGGATGAAGTGAATGAATCTATACAGTGCCTGACAAAAGTCTTGTCACTTAACCAAGCTGTAGGACCAACAAATAATAACTTCACTTGTAGTTAATCAATTGGAATTAGAAATGGTATATAAGTATTGCCGGCATTTTTGGCATTTCTGGCTAATAAAGGTACCAGTCATCGACAAACTTGTCACATAAGGACATTTCTTATAAGCCATTTCTGATTCCAACTTCAAGTTATTATTTGTTGTTCCTACAACTTGGTTAAGACTTTTGTCAGACACTGTGTGTGTATTTTGTGCCTTTTTTGCACTCTGTTAAATCTGGAACCATGCCGCCTCGTCTCACTGACTACATGTTTATAGCTGAGATGACAATAAAGTTCACTTTGACTTTGATTTTGATGTGATGCAGAAATGGACTATAATATATAACTGCGACTACAAAGTGCCAGTAAGGCAAACACAGTACTGATCCTTTGAGTTATATGTAGTTCCTATCTGAAGCCTTGATACCAGCCCTTTAAATTACTTTAAATGTACATTTACGGCAAGAGACTCCATTACATTAAATATCCATCACATATCCATATAGTAGAGTCCGATCTCAGGACAAAACAAAACTCTTCCTCCCTCAATAACAAAACAAACTTCCTACCACAAACCTTCCCCCCCAGACTAAATAAAATCCTCCCTCTCTCTCATGGTTGGTACCAGGCTACCAAGGTCGACAGGACAGACTCTGCCAGTAACAGTGCGATACCAATTCAGTATCACTGCAACACTGACTAAAACCAAGACATCTTGAGTTTATGTGTACATCAACTTAACCATTTCCAGACCTCTTAACAAACTCATGCAAAGCTTGGAACTAGGTTCTAATACATTCTTCTAACCAATATATGAAGATGTGAATTTATTATCCCCAATTTTCTAAGTAAATGTATTTTTAAAGGTGCCATTATCATGAAATTTACATTTCCTATAGTCTTACATTTAAGGCATTTATCAGATACTTTTATCCAAAGCAACTTCCATTGCCTAACTACAGGGGCAGTCTCCCTGGAGCAACTTGGGGTTGGGGGTCTTGCTCAGGGACCCAGTTGTGGTTAGGTGAAGGTGGGATTCGAACCCATGATCTCTTGCTCTAGAGGCTAGTATCCTACCCACTAGGCACTACCACCCCACTGTCACCAGATGTCTATAACAACCCATCCAAATCCACACATGCAAAGAAATCAAACCATAGACATCCATAAATTAAGTCATGTGTAATAAAACGGAATGACACAGGGAAAAAGTATTGAACACATGAAGAAAGGAAGGTGGAAAATCATGACACCAGCTGAAATCTATCAGTAATTAGAAAGCAATCCTGCCACTAGTGCAAATTAATATCAGCTGGTTCAGTCCCAACTGATGGCCTATAAAAAGGTGTCTCATTACCAAGGTGTCACAAAAGAAACATCTCATGATGGCTAGAAACAAAGACCTTCGCAACCTTATTGTTGAAAAACATACTGATGGCATTGGTTACAGAAGCATTTCTAAACTACTGAAGGTTCCAGTGACCACTGTTAGGGCCATAATCCGGAAGTGGAAAGAACATAATTTCACCATAAACCACCCATGACCAGGTGCTTTTAGACAGAGTAGTAAAATATCAGAAGAGTTGTCCAAGCTTCAGAAAGACCTGGAATTAGCAGGTACAACTGTTTCAAAGAAAACAATAAGTAATGGACTCAACCGCCATGGCCTGTATGCATGCTGACCACACAAGACTCCATTGCTGAAGAAAAAACATGTTGAAGCGTGTTTAAAGTTTGCTGAACAAGTTTGCTGTGAAGTACTGGGGGAATATAGTCTGGTCAGATAAGACCACAGTTGAGCTCTCTGGATGCCATAATACACAGCAGGTCAAAAGGCACTGCATATCACCCTAATAACACCAAACCAACAGTGAAGTTTGGAGGTGGGAACATCATGGTGTGGGGCTGTTTTTCAGCATATGGTACTGGCACGCTTCATATAATTGAAGGAAGCATGAATGGAAAAATGTACCGAGACATTCTTGATGAAAATCTGCTGCCATCTTCCAGGATGATGAAAATGAAACAAGGGTGGACACTTCACCAAGACAATGATCCCAAACACAGTCAAAGAAACTCTTAACTGGTTTCAGAGACAGAAAATAAAGCTGCTAGAAAGGCCCAGCCCAGTCACCTGACCCAAATCCTGTAAAAAAAAAAAATATGGAAAGACCTAAAGCTCTGAGTTCATAGAAAGAACATACAGAACCTCAAGGATTTAAAGACTGTTTGGGTGGAAGAATGGGCCAAAATCACACCAAATAAATTTCAGTAAGCATGTTGAATACTTTTTCCAATTTATACACATTATTTAATTTATGGACATCTATGGCTTGACTTCTTTGTATGTGTGTCTTGGACCCACATCTGGTGAGAATTTCATGTCAATGGCACCTTTAGAAATACATTTACTTAGAAAATTGATGTGTTCAATACTTATTTTACTCACTGTATTTATAATATAAACAATATACAGTAATCGCCCAGTTTTACACGGTTCAGCAGTCACAGATTCAGTCAGACCAAACCGAACTCCCCACAATAACCTCCACCATTTTTTGCTT
>JBBPCY010000039.1:34934448-34952044 GCA_037974405.1 Brachyalestes nurse
TGAGTGGCCCAGCCAGAGCCCAGACTTGAATCCGATTGAACATCTCTGGAGAGATCTTAAAATGGCTGTGCACCGACACTTCCCATCCAACCTGATGGAGCTTGAGAGGTGCTGCAAAGAGGACTGGGCAAAACTGGCCAAGGATAGGTGTGCCAAGCTTGTGGCATAATATTTAAAAAGACTTGAGGCTGTAATTGCTGCCAAAGGAGCATCGACAAAGTATTGAGCAAAGGCTGTGAATACTCATGTACATGTGATTTTTTATTTTTAATACATTTGCAAAAACTTCAAGTAAACTTTCACCTTGTCATTATGGGGTGTTGTGTGTAGAATTCTGAGGAAAAAAATGTATTTAATCCATTTTGGAATGAGGCTGTAACATAACAAAATGTGGAAAATATAATGTGCTGTGAATACTTTCCGGATGCACTGTAGTATCACTTACACCAGAAGATAAGATTTATATAAGATTTATATAGAACCGATAAGAATGAGACTGTTAGGAACAATCAGTGACCAAAATGTAATAAGATAAGATAAACCTCTATTAGTCCCACAAGTGGGAAATTTGCATTGCTACAGCAGAAAGTGGACAGTACAGAGGTAAAAGCAGCAAAAACAATAGAATAAAAACTATACAATGGCAGTACAGTATAAAAAGTAAACTATACAATACAAATATATATATATATGGACTTGTGTATTGAAAACATATACATACACAAACACTCCACTTTGTACCTGTATGTATATCCACAGTGTTCTTACTCTGTACATATATACTGAGTATGTGTATATGTACAGAGTAAGAACACTGTGGATATACATACAGGTACAAAGTGGAGTGTTGTACATTTGGTAGCAGCAGGTTTTGACTAAAACAGTAATAATGTACCAAGTATAATTACTATACAATCTATGAATATAAAAATAGAATAAATAAAACTACATGCATATGTATTGAAAATTATAACAAAAGGAGCAGTGATTCCTCTGTAGAGCGAAATCCGTCCAGACCCTTTAGTATTTTTTAGAGACGGATGCATTCACACACACATAACATCTGGCTGTAATGCCTTTCAGCCCACCTCCTAAAGAGGTCCAACCAGTCAGATTTCAATTTGCTTTAAGTGCGTCTGGATGTAATCCTCAATCCTCATTCAGTGCATGAGGTGAGTGAATGTAAATGAGGTTGTTGTCTGGGCAGAAGCTCATGACCCAGATGTAGCAGCAAGAAAACAAAAGGGAAAAAAGTTGAATAAAAATGAGAGAAAAGATAGATAACTAGTCCCACAGGTTGTTACAACAGCAAAGTGGACAGAACCAGCTCAGAACATAGAAGCATTAAAAGCAATAGAATAAAAACACAATTTCAATGTGATATTAAAAACTGCACACTATACAAAGTATATATAAATTTATATATAAATGTATATATAAAGTATATAAAGTATATATAAATTTATATATAAAACACACACACACACTCTGCTCTTAACATCACTGTTTTAATTGTTGCAGTTGTAAAATAATGTAAGAGTGTAGTTTAACATTTCCAAGGTATGATACATTTACACACACACTCTCTCTCTCTCCCCCCCCTAGGGCATTAACGTCGTTTGATGACGTCATCACACACGCAGCGGAGAACTTTTATTAAAACATTAACATTCTACATGACAAATAAACAAAACAAATCAAAGGCTGATATCTTGAATTTTCTGGCAAATGTAAGTGTCCAACTGAGAGTGGAAACAGTTTAAGCCGTGGCAGGACGACTCTGCAGTGCTAGCGTTAGCCATGTTAGCTAGCGGTGCTGTTTCAGATGCCGTGCAGAACGCCGGTACTTGCAAAATTGTGCAGGTCTCTGTGCCGTTTGTGTGTCTACAGTGAAGTATCTCCACACATGTGATATGTGTCTTTTATTTTTCCCCATGGCTGTATTTGTGGGTGATTTCCTACCTGCAGGCTCCACACTCGAAGGTTCCATTTCCAAAATGACATTTTTCACTGTTGGCGATTCCGCCGTTGTGGCAGTCGCACTCACAGATGAAATTAAGGACAATCGCCACCTCCTCGTTAAAGCCCAGCGGTTTGATCTTGATCTCCGACTTACCAAGAGATGGACAGCCCTTAGAGGTGATGACTACATCAAAAGTCACCTAAAACAGGAAAATTGCCACAACATGGCAAAGATTACAACTAGGGCTGGGCGATAAAATGATAACGATATGTATCGCCATAGACACGTGATCGATATCAATTAAAAATGTGTTTGATTAAACCTTTGATATTTTTTATTCTTCGTCGACCACCGCTACCCAGCCTCTTACTGGCCAACGTGCGTTCCCTGGAAAACAAACTGGACAAACTACGAGCCAGGATCACACTGCAGCTGGAAATAAGAGAATGCTGCGCTCTTATTTTCACCGAGACCTGGCTTTCAGACAAAGTCCCGGAATACGGCGTTCAGCTACAGACTCGCTCCGTACACCAAGGAGACCGGGCCGCAGCCTCCGGTAAGGCTACCGTGATGTGGAGACGTACAGACTGTCCACAAGTACTGTTCGCCACACGTGGAGTTTTTAATGCTGAAATGCCGGCCCTATTATCTGCTGCGAGAGTTTGGCCATTGTAAAGATAACTCATTTAGATGATTTTTTATCGTCGCTGGTGACTTTAATAAGTGCAATTTATAGACTGTACTTCCAAAATATCACTAACACGTGGACATTCCCACCCATGACAAGAAACCTTAGACCATGTTTACACTAACATACGCGGTTCATACAGGGCTGCACCGCGTCCCCAATTCGGACAGTCTGACCACAGACAGAAACTGAAACAATCAGACCCCTAATTACAACACAGACATCAGAATCAGAAAACTTTGATCCCAGAGGAAATTGCTTATGAAACGTCTGCAAATACACAGAGATACAGAGACATGAACAATAAAAAAAGTCTAAATAAAATCGAAATAAAAAAATGTGTAGAAAAGGAAAAACTCAATATAAAATTCACTGTGCCATATACAGAAATGCTTTGTATAAATACTATAGATAAGTAACACAGTTGAGTGAAAATCTACCAACACAAATGGTAGTTTGGAGAAAGCTATTGCAAAATTAGAAGTATGTAAGTAATGAAAAAGTAATATTGACCTAAGTACTAATCTATAGCACATAAGATTATTGCAAGTAATGAAGTGATTTAGCATCAAACAAATGAAACCAAACAAACAAAACAAATCATGCTGTTAAAGAAGCCAGGACATCATCTAAAAAGATTCTTACCTCATCACCAATGGAGATGTTTGAGCACTTTCTTCCATTGTCACCCGTTTCACTCACTCCGTTCTTGCAGTGGGACACGTAAGAAATGGACACTCCTTCAGGCAGCTTACTGTTCTCCAGAATCACCTCAGATGACAGAGACTGGGGTAGAAATTTAGGAACAGTCAAATAAAATTCAGGGCATTTAAAAAGTGCCTAATTATGGTGATACATAATTAGAGCTGAGTGGTATGACCAAACATTTTTATCAGGGTATTTTTCAAAATTTTAATTTGCGGTAAAATTCTTATACCACAATACCTTTTAAATACACACTGGAAATTAGAGCAAGCATCTCAGAGTTTACGTTAGTCCATGATCACACGCGAATATTATTGTACATGAAAACAACAAAAGTCAATGAGACAAACACTGTTTTCCCCCAAATCCATTATTTATCTCTACTCACATTGTAGGTATCAGTGATGAGCTTGATCACATTGCTTGGGTTTGCAGACAGTGTCCCCACAGCAGACTTTGGAATCAGATTCTTGAGCTCCTAAACACAGAGGGGAAAATAGATAGTTGTGACTTTGAGTGTTCCCACACCAGTTATTCCATCCTTCACAGTCTAATGCAAATTACTTCATAGACAGGCTGGAACTCCTCAGTCACAGCAAAGATGGTCTGAATGTTGTTGTCACTCAATTTCTGCACCAGGTGGGCGATAGATGGGTAGTCCTACAATGGAGGAAGACATTCAGTCTCATCTCTCTTTTGTGAAAGAATATTTGTAGATATTTGGACTATAAGATTATAGTAAACTTACATAGTAGTGGCTCATCGTGTACATATTGTTCTGAAGGTGACATTTCCCATCATTGGGAAGCACAATACCACCTAGTTTACCATCGCCGGCAAAGTGGAAGTCAGCATCTGTGGACAACACCAGCAGGCGAGTGACATTTCTCCAGCCAATTTGTTCCTAAAATACAGCACAAAAATGGAAACAGATCTCAGTGATGGCTCACAAATATTGTGTTTTTATTCAAGAGGCACTGTCAGGACTGGGGACTGTAATGGTGGCCGGCCACTAGAAGCCATCCTTTTCTGTTTCGTTTTGGGTTTGTTTGGGGAACTTTTATTATGAAGTGGAATGGTTTGTGTTATTATAAGTTGCAGCTGTGTTTGGTTTTGTGTGAAGTGCTTGTGTTTTGTTCTTGGTGGATGGGTTGTATGTTAGGGGTATTTATGGGGTTTGTGTTTGTTATACAGGGGTCGGTCAACCATCACTCTTGCTAGGGTGTTCTCCATTCTCCTTTTGTTGGAAATCGCATTCTAGCCATCGTGCCTTATTAGTATTTGGTTTTCGGGTTTCTTGAAAATAAAGAATGGATCACGTCTCGTGAGTGTGCCTGCTTTACATGGAGATGGATGCAAGGCGTGACGGGCACACATCAAAAAGACAAAAAAGATGTTTGGATATTAGTTCACCTAAACAACATAACATATGAAAATGTAACAGCGTACATTTTTTACAAATTCCAATGTAATGAACAAATGAAAACATGTTACTGAGGTTAATTAAACTGCAGGAGAAAATATTTGTCTTACAGTATATAGCATTATTGTATGTATTTATTTTTGTGCAGATTTTCTACCTATTCATTTATAACATTTATGTTATATGTTATATTATATAACCTTTTATGGCTTTCTCTGTTAAGATGATTCGGTAATCCTTAAAGATTTTGCATCCATTACTCTAAGTGTGAACTTCACACTAATATTTATAATAATAACATTCTTTAATATATAATAACACTCACTCCACAGACAGCAACTTGCATGATGGCGTCAAAGACTCTGTCGTTTTGGTCCAAGTTCCCAGAGATCTGCTGTTGGCTGACCAGGCTGTTGAACTGTTGGCCGTTCTCAGTCAGGCTCAGCACGTTTTTGTAACTGAAGGGGCTGGTGCAGTTCTGATCCGCAGTGCAGGGGTTTACTGTCTTCTCCGCAAAGAAACCAAATCCTGTTGAATAACAGGATTATAGATCTGGGTTTAAAAAAGTATCAAAATTACCAGCCCACTGCTGATTGACCTACACTGGCTACCCAAGGCTGCCCAAATTAAGTTTAGTCATTAACTCCTACAGAGTGACATCTGGGTCTGCACCCAGTGACCTTAATCCCATCATTCAGCCTCATGTTCCTACTCACTCCCTCCAATCCTCCAAGGAACATCGTCTGGCTCTGCCCTCCCTACACACAAGGTAAACCCAGTCCAGACACAAATTCTAGCTTCAAAAACGTCCTGAAGATTCATCTGTTCAGAGAGAATCTCCTTTCCTAATGGATCTTCTTGCACTACTCTTACATAAAGATTTAGCACTTAATACTCTCCTCTTTTTCTCACATTGTCCTGAAACTTGAATGTGTCCTTATATTGTTAGTCGCTTTGGATCAAAGCATCTGCCAAAACATTGTAATGTAAATGTACATGAGAACTGCCAAGTTATGTGTTGAGAAAAGTAGGATTAATTTTACAGTCAAGACGGATGTAGAATTCTGGAGAGTTGGACACGGTCAAGGTAAACTTCAGCTGCCATCTTGGAACAGCTGTCTTGCTCTTTTAATGCTCTAGGATGGTTTAACCATGTCCTTACCAATCCTCAAATCTGATGTGATGGTCTGCATCTCGCGCATCAGGTCCATTCCCAAGTTCTTCACATTCTCCAGAGCATCTTTCATAGAGTAGCTAAGGTCCATCAAAAAATACAGGTCAATGGGATAATCCTCAGCTCTCTTGAACTTCAGAGAAAACTTCTGAGGTTCACCTGAAACAAAAAAGCGGTTTGAGGCTAAAGAGAATAAAATATATTGTCACATTCAAACCAAGCACGGTTTGGGTTCAGAATCAATGTAATATCAGAAACATGAAGCAGCATTCATTCCTAGGAGCAAGCAAATACCAGTTAATCACTGTTTTAATCTAATAGATTACATGGCCCAAGTGACATAAATCAAATCAAATAAATCAAAAACATTATAAGCAATCTTAGAATTTTAGTATTTCTTTATTATACATTTTCTTTTACAAAAGTATAGTACTCCTACTATACTAAGGTGTGTACCTGCTCTTAGGCTGAGTGAGAGCTTCTGAGGCTGAATCTGAGTGATCTGGTCTGGCTTTAGTTTCTCTGCTGCATCTTTGTCCCGGTTTGTTACAGGCTTGTTCGCGTTGATCTCGACTTTTCCTCTGGGGTTTTCTATACTGATAATAGGACAGCCTTTCTTAATCAGAGCCTCAATTTCATCACAGCGTGTTGATTTGGATTTGCCCTGTTTTAGAAAGCGCTGCAAACACAGATGTAATGCATGTTAGTGTGCTTTACGCTTGGAAAGTAAAACCAGGCAAGGAACTCCACACCTGGTAATATAAGGTAATAACATTAGTTACTAATATTGATAATACTACTACTACTACTACTACTAATAATAATAATAATATTGTTCAGGTGTGTTCTTGTCCTGCTCTCGTGATAATGACATAGATACAGAAAATTATATTTATCTCTAATGTCTCACATTAACTCAGAACATTTCTAAAGTTTCCATATTTTCTTTAACTTACCTCTTGGGTGCACCAGCCACACTTCTCTCCAGCCTGAATACACTCCCCACAGGACTGAGCCGAAGACTTTGTGCAATCATTACCATCTATTGAGATGCAAACACACACAAACAATTACAGTCAATACTCAACAAACAACTTCTGCTAATAAAAAGATTGAGTTGTCACATCATGGGCTTGCAGGCTCAGGTGAGAGGCACAAATGCAGACGTCAGACATGGTTCTGTCTTACTTTATTAATATCCAAAACATAAACTAGGCACGATGGCCAAAAAACACAGAACTCAAACTAAGAATAAGGCTTTCAAAACTACGATAGGGGTAAGGGTAAGCATGATGGTGAGTGGACAAAGGAACAGTGACACAAACAAGGCTTTTAAACACAACATAACTCAAAACAATAATTGGGAGAAGGCCACACCCCCAGTCAAACTAAGAGTCCCTTATGGCAGCCTCTAGCGGCTGCTGACTGGGGTGTGATAGAAACGCCCCCAACGGCGCCACTCCTGGGGCACCCACAAAGGAGCAAGCGGGGCGGAGGTGGGCAACAAGGAACGCCCCTCCGATACATTCGGGGCCAGGCTACATTCAAGGGCCCCTCCTGTACCGTTTGGGGCACGGCCCCCTTCGATCCTTTCGTCCCTTGGGGTTCCCCTCCGAGGTGGAGCCCCATTGGGGCATAGCCCTCCAGCGCCCCCCGCAAAAATATCTGGGGAAGCTTGATGGTGAGTGGACAAAGGAACAGTGATACAAACAAGGCTTTTAAACACATAACTCAAAACAGGTGCTTACTAAATGTCCTTTAATAATTGGCCAGCCTGGCCGAGTGAAAAGGCCACACCCCCAGTCAAACTAAGAGTCCCTTATGGCAGCCTCTAGCGGCTGCTGACTGGGGGTGTGACACAAGTAAACATTTCTTGTGTTTTCAACATGGGATTCTTTTTCTACATTAGATGATCAGGGGCTATAATCTATCTGATTAATAAGAGGTTAATAAGAGGTTTCCTTACTGACCTGACTGTGTGTTAGGGCTAGACAAAAAGTCTTATAAGCCACATTTTCTAAAACATTTGTTACAAAAACAATGATGTGAAATGTGTTTTTGATCGGACGCAGTAAAAATGTTTCTGCATTATACTGCTACTGCTAAAAAAAGGGCCATCAATGTTATCAAAGGACAAAACAAACCCTTTGACTTGAGTTCCACTTTGCCTCTGTGCCACAATGGATTTGGTATACAAACAAGCACTGTCCAAGCTAGCCTAATGCAAAAGCATGCCAACTTCCTTATTACTGAAATATTAAACGCAAGTCTTGCATACATGCCTCCCTCACACCAATCCAGTCCAAACTGTGGCTTATGATTACATAATGAGCAACTCCAGTATGTGCTATACACCAATCATACATTAAAACCACCTGCCTAATATTGTGTAGGTCTTTCTTGTGCCGCAGCCCTGACCAATCAAGGCATGGACTCCAGAAGACCTGTAAAGGTGTTTCTGTGGTATTTAGACATTAGCGACAATACAGTTCTATAAGTAACTCGGTACCTAAAGGAATAATTCAGTACAGTGTGTGTATATGTGTGTGTGTAAATGATCTTACCTAGCTGAGCTGTACACAGGTAGAAGAGCCCCAGCAGAGCTGCTATCAACACCACCTTCACCTCCATCTGGAAAAAACCCACAAACATTAATCAGAAGACATCAAAAAGCATGCATGCAAAACTCTCAAGGACCCTGCACCACCATCAAGCTACTGAAGCTGTGAACCACAACAGAGCATCAAGGCTCTAGAAAAGCCACCACATGACTACACCCACTTCTAAAGCAAGACACAAGAGGCTTTGAGTAAGTGGGAGAGATATGTAGTGGCAAATACCCTCAAGTAAATACCCATTACACTTCTTACTTAACACTTTCGTAATCCCAAACTGGGTGGGAGGCCGCCACTTCACAATTATTATTGCTAAAACAAACAAGAAAAAAAATTGAATTAGATTATAATACATTTGAAATCTTCCAATAATCTGCAAAACAAAAATCCAACTTTTATTGGTACAATGCTCAAACAAGTGGAAAAGAAACAGATGAGAAAATACTACATTCATCTACAGGGAAACTTTTTTTTGGTTTTTTTTGTATACCTTATTTTTTGTATTTTGTGTCCTGCATTAGGACTGCATCACTATTCTCACATAAAACATTAGTCATTAGTCTTTTGTAAATTAACTCCCTACTCTTATTTTAATGGAGTAGGTAGGATGCTGAAATATAAAAAATAAAATACTCATACTTGCCTAATACATGAGAGACCCAATTATATGCATTTCTTTCCCCAACCACTGCTAATCTGTAAAAGTGCTATTAACCTGATGATTCTTTATGATTCAACTCCAAATACATCACTATGGTCTATTAATAAATTAATTAGACACTTTTATTCAGTTTTAGAAGGACCATTAAATCAATCATTTATTTATTCATTTTTGAGAGACAGAAAGAGGGAGAGAGAGTCTCCGACAATGTATACTATATAAATAAATAAAGTAATATATATATATATATATATGTAATATTAATATTTTTAACGCAATTAACACTTTAAGCCCTGCCACTAGTTGGCAGACATGTAGTACTTCAATTCAAGACCAAAAACACTTCATCTTCCTGTTCAAAGTTTCGAGTAAACAGCAGTGGAACCAAGTCACTGCTGCGTGAGCAGCCAGACAGGGCAGTTCAGTTCACAGCGTGCGAGTAAGCGTGTGAGATTTGGAAGAAAAAAACGGCAAATTGCTAATAAAAAGTTGCCGGTGAGTGTTTTTTGCCGATTCGGGGAATATTTGCCTTTTGGTCTAACACTCGCGCGTCTCCCGGTTCAGGTTTGGAGCGCAGCTGCACCGCCATGCAAGGCGAAAGTGATCGTGAAGCACAAAAGCGTGTTTATTTCCACACTTTGTCCATCGGGAAAGTGGGTGGCAGTGGTGAACGTGGTCATAGTGTCTGTAGGAGAGGTGTTGGTTGAGCTAGAGGCAGCAGGAGAGGGGGGAAATTGGGCTGGAAGTAGCAGTAGCATTAGCTCTCTCCATACAGACCTCCAGAGGGGTGGAGTCTCAGCGCTACAAGTGGCCGCCCTGTGTGTGATAGACCTGGGAGACGTAGGAGTGATCTGGGTCTGAATAGGGTTTGTGTTCAGTCAGTGATAAAAATGTAATGATCATTGTAGCTATAGGCTTGTATTCAATAATAAATGGTAAAAAACTGCTTCTTGTAACGTCCGTATGTATGTGCGATTAAATGCGATTAATTAGATTAATTAATCGGCACACCATGTAATTAATTAGATTAAAATTTTTAATCGCTTGACAGCACTACTATATATATATGGTGTAACGTGTCATTGGCACCCAACATGTTGGGCTTTTTTGCCTTTTGTCAAGAATGAGTCATTGATACATTTTTAACATCATTTATTAATGACTAACGTAGGCTATAGGCCACTTGGAAGTTGGAACAAAGAAATAAAATAAGTCCTCTGTTAACATCATAACATCTCAGCACTCTAAACAGGCCTAGGCATAAACTTAGTCTAATAGGCCAAATTAGTCTCCTTAGGATTTGCTTTGACACTTCTCTCCACAATCCGGCCTCAATGCGACGGTGAACAGCAGCTGAAATTTAATTAAAAAATAATGCCAACGTTAGTGTACTCTGTCTACATTAAGCATTTAAAACTCATATTTAGTTATAATTTGAAAAACCCTTACTCACCAAGATTAGGCTACATGTTTTTGTGGAGGAAAACTATTGAATCCAGATGAATGGCTTCAGTGCGGTCCTGCGCTCACTGATGGTGCATCCAGCACTGAACACCCTTTCACTGCTGCTGCTAGTGGCCGGGCTGCATAGTACTGATCTGGCTAATTTAGCAAGTTTTGGGTAGGATGGTTTGTTTATCTTCCACCAGCCAAGAACATCCATTTCATTTTCCATGACAGATGTTTCAATGTAGCGAGTGACCTTGAAAGCTCTTCCCAGAGAGCTTGCTGTGCATTTTCCCACTCAAAAATTTGCTCTTTATGCCAGAGGAGTGGGTTCAACTCTGGAGAGCTCTGGTTCTTGACTCCACATCTGGTGCATCTGCAGACATGGCTTGCAGAAGAGTGCTATCATTCTCAGCTGGTTAAATTTTGGCCAGAGCAATGTTGCAATCTTGTGGTCCTGTATACTTTATGTGCAAGCCAGGCTTCGTGTCATTTACGCATGACAGCTTGCTGAGGGGGGTCCAGGGCATCGGGCTGGCAGTGGCGTTTCAGTTTCTCACACCAGAGACACACACGATTAAGTGTTGGATACTTGTCTCCCTCAGGTTCCTGCTGTGCTTCATAGAACGGCTTCAGAAAGTCTACCAAAAAGCCCAGTGTGTCCGGTGGAATTTTTTCAATGTGCGCACTCACCACCAGAGTTGCGCGTAATAATTTTAAAATTGGTAATTAGATTACTGTTACAATTCAAGTAACGTTGCTTTACTAATAAAATCAAGTTCACAGTAAACTGTCAGCGGCAGGCCGATGTCTGACTGACAGGCGCACGCGTGACGTCATCTACGGGAGACCTGTGTGCGCCAGCAACTCAAACGAAAACAAACACAGCATGGAGAGTGAGGCAGTATGCGTTCAGTAGCTGGAAATATAGCCTTTACTTTAAATTCATCTCGATTCAAGGCAAGAACATTGTATGAGTTGTCGTAGGTTTGTAACACTTAATAATAAAGTGTGTTAGAGTTGACTTAAGAGTGTGTTTGAGCTGATTTAAGAGTTTCTTTAGTTCTCAGAAATGTTATTTGTTTAAACCTCATTGCATTTGAACAAAGTTTTATTGTCACGAGCAGGTAACTGAAATAATGTTTTTATAAGATGGAACACCACTTGAATTGACTTGGGGTTTGACTACAGTTATCTTCTTAGCAAGATATCATTAGTCTAGGCTTCCATCAGTGAGCGTGAATGTTTAGTAGAAATATGATATATCATAACTTCAGTAGAAATATGATATATCATATATAAATATGGGATCTGTTTGTGAAACGAGGGTCATATTTTATGAGCCCTTCATGCAAGAATCCTGATAATTCTGCAAAATGCGGTCAAACTTTTTCAAAATGCGGTCAAAGTCAGAGCTGAGATGTAATTGGCCTTTACTGCTGTAATTAATCAGCATCTAAAACTCAATCAAAACTATAATTAATTTACACTCTGTTCTAGTCCTCATGCCTGCCTGCTGTGGAGCCTGCAGCTCCTCTGAGACCGGTTACATGGCTGTCTGCTGTCTGTGCAGCAGCTGGGCCCTGTCTGCTGAGACTCAGAGCAGCTCTTCCTTTTCAGCCTTTTAGAGCCACTTACTTCTTTTAGATTATTTGCCTTTTCAGTTTGGTGCCTTTTAAACCTGTCCATCTTGTGTAGAACATTCAAAACAATGCCATTCTCATGCCTGAAGAAATACTTGCACTGTGCTAAACATTTCCCAGAGTTGTAAATATGAATAAAAGTAGGAAATAACTCCTCTCATTCTGAAGCACTTACCTTGAAAATTCCTATTTTTTTGTGAAAGTAGATTTTCTTTGTAAAGAGTTGAGCTGTTTTTTTCAGGGGGAATATGAACATCAAAACTGCACTATGGAGTAGTGGAAGAAACTGGCCTGGTCTTATCAATCTCATATTCTTTCGCATCATATGGATGTCATCTCTTAACTATGGAAGAGATGACACCAGAATGCACTGCTGGAAAAAGGCAAGCTGGTGGAGAGAGTGTGATGCTCTGGACAATGTTCCTTATGGATGTCTCGGGTCCTGGCCATTCATATAGATGTGACTTTGACATTCCCCACCTTCCTAAACACTACTGCAGACCAAGCACACCTCTTCATGGCAACGGTGACATCTTTCAGCAGGATAACCCTGCCGCACTGCAAACATTGTTCAGAGGTGGTTTGAGGAACATGACACATGTGTTGACATCTCAATCAGAGAGTCTGTGGAATGTGCTGGACAAACTAGTCTGATTCATGAAGGTCCCACCTCACAACTTACAGGATTTAAGGGATCTCCTTCTAATGTCATAGTGTCAGATACCAAAGCACACTTTAGAGGTCTTGTAGAGTCTGTGTCTCGATGAGTCAGGGCTGATCTGAGGGCACTAGAGGGACCTACACAGACTTAGACATGTGGTAATAATGTATTAATGGCTTTAATGGCTGATCAGTGTATACTTATGTGTTAACAATGCTTCAGGAATTTCAAAAAGATTGTAAGTTGGGTTGCTAGGATGATTTTTAACGGGTATAACAAGTTAAGCCTGAACCCACCAAATAAAAATAAAACTCAAGCAGAAGCAAAGCTAGCTCAGCATCAGCGTTCAAGCTCTTCAGATTCCTCAGGGCTCCACACGTATGTGCACTTCTGTCTTTTCTCTTGCTTGTCCACATTAATTCCAGCCTTTCTTTCCACATCAGACTTTTGTTGTGTCTTTTTTGTAGTGTAAGTCATTGTTGGAAATAATGGCACCACAACTTTTGTTCACGTGTTTACCTTCTTTGCCATTGCTTTTGTAAGAAATGTCAGTAGCTTGTCTCGCTTGTCTCAAACTAAATCAAGCTAGCACTTTGCTTCCTATTTATAGCCTAGACTTTTATGGGCTGTCAATGAAGGATAATTGGCAGATAGTGAGATAGTGCCTCCAGAGAAGTTTCCTGATTGGTTAATACAGCAGGACCTTCGTTAAATTTTTAGCTCATGATTCTAGAGCCAAGGGCAACCCAGGGTTTTTACCTGAGCACTTATTTTTGTGACAGCTGTAAGGATGTGAGGATAGTTCATCTGAAGTGCTTAAAAATAAAAATGCACCATAACTTTTTGGTCGGAGTAGTGCTGGTGTACTGCATAGCTTCTAATGTGCTTTTGTCTGGAGACTCATTTTGGAATTGCCTGGAGTTGATCTGATAGATGCTGGTAATCATGTATGCTGGGAAAAAGTTCAAATTCTTCCTTGTGCCTCTGTGCTTCGTCTGACTCGTATTTGAAACATGCTTCCTGACAAGGACAGGCTAATTCCAGGTTGCGCTGCGTTTCCAGCCAGTACTGTTGCATGGAAGTGATTTGCTGCAGTGTACCGTCAGCTTCATGGCTCAGTGTAGTGTAGTTTTGGCTCAGACTAGAGGATATGCTTGGACTTCTCCTGTAGAAGGTGTGCTGAAATATTAATGTTGTCTGTAGGGCTTTTAGCTGCGAGTATGCTTTATTCTGATGGAGAAGCAAAAAGGAAAAGCATAGCTGCTCAACACATTACCTCGCTGCAGGCAGAAAGCCCAGTGAGGTGCTGATGTTAGTTGCAGGAGAGAGACCTCGGTACAGAACAGCTGCTGAATTCACTTACGATTAGAACTGTGTGAACATATTTCAACAACAATGATGCCGCAGCATAAAGCGAAAGATAGAGCCTCATATCAGTTAGAGCCATGTGAACATTAGAAACGACAGCGACGATGCAAAGCTATTTTTATCTTCTTTTAATTCTCGCAGTTTCCTTGATGTTTTATCTCTGCCCACTCCCTTCATTTTTATATTTAAACATGTAATTTATTGACTACTCCATTAAAGGAATAATTCGCTGCAACCCTAAATGTATCCAGTGTTTTCGTTATTCCAGAATTAATTTTTTTTTAGCAAGTTGTAGTGATCATATTGACAGATTTTGTTCATTTTCTGTATGTTAAATTGTGTCAGAAATCACACAAGTGTATTTGAATGTATTACAAGTTTATAGCAACGTTATAATAATAATAATAATTCATTGCACAGTGCTCAGATGTTCTGATGAGTGACTTTGACTGGCCGAACTGCCTGCCAATCATGTTTTAATGACATTACCATACATGGAAGCTCTAATGCTGTGTAAAATTGCCCTAAAGTTTTAACAGTGGCTTAAATTCACCTGAAGCTCAGGCACTCAGCGGAGAGGTTTAGCAGACCTCAGGTGACCCGTGGCCTCTCAGAGAGGATTTGAACGTTGACATTTAACCAGATGCTGTATTCTGGAGGTGCAGAGCATTATTCCTGTGTGCCTGACTTTGATAAGATTGCTCATTATGGAGCTGGAAAATGCCTCTCCATGTGTTTCCAGATAGGGAGATCACACTCAGAGGAGTTCGTATGAGATATGGCCGCTCAGACTGGTTATGAGCGTATTGATCCAACAGAGTGTTGGAGTACTTCTACTGCCAACGCTCTCTCAACACAGTCATTTCCTGAAATGACTTCAGCTCCAAATAGCAAAGTCTTTTCCACTTGCCTTACTTTTATAGCTTTGTTTTCTATATGGCCTGCAGAAGAAGCTGTGTTTTATACGCAGTTCTAATCAGTTGGCTGACTGTAAAATTTACCGTTGTCCTCTCCATTGCCAGTGTTGGCATCATGTTTTCTGTCCTCATAGTAGGACGGGGAGGGTGACAGCAGCGGATTTGTTATTTCCTCTGTGTGATTAGATGAGGTGGCGGCTCATGACTCTGTGTCTTAACGTGTTTAGTTTGAAAATGTCACTGCTTCTGCAAATTGCTCTAATTTGCATCCCTAAGTGTAATTACTTTCTGTGCTTACAGGTTAATTATGCAGGCGTCCAGTCATCCAGCACCTAAAGCATCTGTTATGAAGATGACTGTAATAATACAGGCGCTGCCAGTGTTTGTTTTTGTTTATAAAGTTGCTTATAAAGTTCCTTTTTTCTGATTTGTGTGGGTGTCATAACTGTTTTGGTGGATCTTCTCACTGCTGGAAACATGTAGTTGAGTCGAGCTGCACTACTCCGATATTTTGTCACATCACGACCCCTGCTGGTCAATGTGAATACTGCTCCTGTCAGTGGAACCTCTCACATGTACACAATCTTTATGTTGTGACTGTTAGAGCAAAAAACAAAAAATCCTACTGACGTTATGTAAAGCTCTGCCTTGTGCTTAGATTCTAAGATCAAGAAAAATGATTTTGCTATACTTATACGATTTCATAAGTATAAAGGACCCTAGGAGAAAGATTGAATTACTTCAATAACTTTGATTTTTTTCTTGTTTCAAAACACAAGTGCTTTCACACAGCATACTCTCATAAACCATTTCACAGAACACCATTCTCACTTGAGGATACACACAAAATGTTTTTACATTTGTATCTGATTTTAATGCAGAATCTCCAGCGTCTCTTGTCTGTAGCCACTTTGGAGCCATTTCCTGCACCGTTTAAGTGAAACAATAAAGAAATCTGTGTTAGCTTTTAGCTGTTAAAATTGGAAGGAAAAAAGCTCTGCTTTATGTTTTAAGTGCTCTGAAGCTTTTGACGTCTTTTGCCAAATCAGACTCAAACGTGCATCAGATGTTGTTAAATATATTACTGCGTTTAATCAGTAGAGTAATAAGTTCCAGAGAGGATTTTCGTCTGTAAAGAATGTTGTACACCTAAATATGTGTTAGGGGCAGGCCAGTATAGGTTGTGGTGAAACATGGTGAGTACATGTCAAAAACTTGTTTTAGTAAATTTGTGAATGCCCTGGAAAATGACTGACTAGTTGTAAATGACAATTAATGGCCCACAGTCTGTAACCGTGCAACTATATAGTTGACTTGTCCAAGTCATGAATGTATAAAAAGTATTTATTCCCACCATAAATGTAATGCAGTAAAAAGGAATGTAGCATAGTGTTGTAAGCCACGTCACTGCAGAACAGTCGACGTCACCAAATGTAAACTTCAAAATCCGTGGCCTGTATTAATCATAGCTCATGACTGTCCTACGGGTCGTCTTGCCTCAGGACAAGTGTGTGACTGTGTGCTTGTTTGTGGTTGCAGCTGATGTCACACACACCACGGCTGAAAAACCGCAGGCACTTGGGATGGCAAGATGATTGGCATATGGGTGAATTTGTTTAAAATGGTGTGTAATGTTTTGTTGAGTGAAGCCAGATTTCTGTGCCTTTTGCGTTGCTTTTATTTTAGGTAGTAAAATCCATCAATACTGACAGTCTGTCATGCAGGCAGCAACTTTTTTTGTTCACATGTAGTTTTATCATTTATTTAAGCTAGATTCTAGACTTGTCTTGTATCGTTTTCCCTGAGGTCCACTTAAAGTGACATTTGTGTGTGTTCTTATACCTAAAACAGTCATCATTTATTTTCAAATGATGTTCAAATTCTTTTTATCACTTTGAACAGTTTTTATTATTTATGATAATTCAGTGAATGATCATAAATAAACCGCCATAGGCCAATAGGCCGAAATTTTTCATGCGAAACATATTGACAGCACTTTTTATGTAGTGTGTAGTAAAGTGTTCTTTTTTAAAGCAAAGTACATTTTTAATGTTGGGCAACAGTGAAAATTTATAATGCCGTGATTAATCGCATTGTTAAAATTCCGTAATGAATTTCAAAGTAGTGTATTGCACACTTTTATTTTAAAAGTACTGCTATGTAAACAAAAGTGCAATAACATTTGGGGCAGCTGGATGGCCTAGTGGTTAGGGCCTAGTGGTTAGGGGCTAGTGGTTAGGGGCTAGTGGTTAGGGGCTAGTGGTTAGGGCCTAGTGGTTAGGGCGTTGGTCCTGCAATCAGAGGGTTGGGGTTCGAATCCCAACTGCTAGTG
>JBBPCY010000039.1:34956490-34966879 GCA_037974405.1 Brachyalestes nurse
CTAATGACTGTAAGACTGTTTCTGTAACTAATGACTGTAAGACTGTCTCTGTAACTAATGACTGTAAGACTGTCCCTTTAACTAATAAGTTGCTCAGGATAAGGGTGTCTGTCAAATGTTGTAAATATAAACAAACACGCTCTACAAGTGTGTGCTTGGATGCTTTGTGTGCGTCCAGCATGGCTTTGTGTGTATATAAAATAAAAAAGTGATGATTTAAAGAAAATATAATTAGAAACCATGTTAGTTACGCACCAAAATGAAAATTCTTGTCTGAACCGAAAAGCAGGAAAACATAACCACAAAAATAAATAAAAAATGACTAAAATACACAGTGTGTTGGTTTCAGTATGAGCCATGATGTCTAAGGACAGCAGAGTCACTCAGGGCAATGAAACACATTGTTTTTGTGAGTTTGTGAATTTTTCTGTTGTTTAAAAAGTGCGGATGCCATTGGCAAGCTAGTGGGGACTTTCTGCTGCTGTTGTCTTGCTATATTCTGCACTCAACGCGGTTTACAAGAGGTTTCTGATGAGATCACGACCAGCATTTTTACTGTTTATCTGCTGCTGGTTGTGCTATTTAAACACACTGGTCAAAACCTCTGAGCTCACAAGTGCAGGAAAGTGACAGATAACACATTGAGCCACTATTTCTCAATCACAGTGCCATTATTGTTCATTTTTCTCTTTTGGTTAAATTGTTTAAAAAATCAGCATAGAAAATGTTAATTAGAAATATTTTCAATTGCCAGAATTCAGTTCATCTTTAATTGACTGAATCAGCCTAATCACATTCCCACGCTTCTCTTTGTACACGACTGGTACAACACACACACACACACACACACACAAACAGGCAAACCTCCATCATTTGAGCAGCTGGAATGCAGGGAAAGTTCTATAACAGTTTAGCCTCATTCTGTCAGGTTCTATTCTGAGTTCTAGTGTTTCCTGTACGTTATGACATTACAGTGACTCAGCTGTAAAGTCAAAGGTCTGGTGTGTGATCAGCTTACTGATTATCCGAACTCTGAAACGACACAGCCTGATTCATTTACAGTCTGAGTCAGCGTACAGAAACTCCATAACCCGACACAGTGTAGGCTGACGAAGTGTGCTTCGCAATTTTTTTCCCTCAAAATGCAGTTTGGGGAAAAAACATTAACTGGAACCAGCTGTTTTTCTCATGCTTCAGCACGCTGAAGCTGAACCAGCGAATCAGCATAGAGATAAAACTGAATACAAATTCTGTATACAATCTACCCGTCCTCCCGTGCTGAGAAATAGACAGTCTTTCAGTTGTTACAAACTCTTTTGCAAACTCATCACCCAAGTTGTAGAATGTGATACTATTTCAAACTTGAAACAAGTGAGTTTTGACAAGATTGTCAAAAGTATGGGTTCTAAACTTTTAAATGGTACTAACATGTGCGTTTGTAGTAGAACAGTATGTAAATAGAACAGGATATTTCACAGATATTTTATTGTGGTTTGTTGTGCAGTCTTTTTTGCAGAAAGAAACATTTTATTATTGTCATTTCTTGAGATGGAAACTCTTAGGACATGACAGAACTCTTCCCGACTCCGTTCCACAAACCCAGTGCATATTTCCTCCAAGACTCTTAAGGGCTTGATCTGAATCGCCTGAATTCTCACCACATGACTCCAATTCACCTGTACAAATGCCCTCAGTTTGCGTAGGAACTTTGCGGAAGTATTGCTGGGCATCTCCTTCATGATCTTCTGTTTGATGTTCTGGTTTTTTGATTCTCTTGATTTTTGCCTCACCCTGACTCCTCTGTTCGCCTGTTGGATTGCCTCACTGGACTCTGACTCTGACTCTACGAATCTGTTCTTTTGTATGACGATTCAGATTTGTTGCCTGTTGTTTGCCTTTTGTACTCTGCATTTGGGTCTATTCTGGTTTTAAAAGGGAGAAAATCACGGGGGCACTAATCTTTTGGTACAGAATGCAAACTAAATGGAAATGATGTAATTCATTATGCAAATGACTGCGGAATTAAATATGTATTTATGTAACAGTATAGCACTGTGAAAGATCCTGACTCTGAGGGTTAACTGGTATTTTCACCTCGAGCCCCTATTTATTTTGTATGAGGGAAATTCAATTGATACAATTGATTATACAGTGTTAGCTGCATTAGCCCCTCACAGTAAATATGCTGTTCTGAAGTGGCCTCTGTCTAGACTCCTTATGTGGGATACTTTGTGACAAATGGAACTCGCCCTTGTGCTGAAGAGAGCTGTATAAATAGCTGATTGAGAGTCTGGCGCTGGCCTCGATTTGGCTGGGGCTACTGGCAGGGAGAGCAACATCTCACTCTCTCTCTCTCTCTGTCTGTCTCTCTCTCTCTCTCTCTCTCTCACTCTCTCTGTCTGTCTGTCTCTCTCTCTGTCTCTCTCTCTCGCTCTCTTTCCAGGCTTGGTTTCAACCCAAATGTCTCTGTTTCTCTCTCATATGGAGACATTGAGGAACTAATTGCTATTCAATATTGCACTGTCCAGTGCCAGCCAGTGACAGTAGGGCATCCAGCTGGACACAGCTGCTATTAACAAGCTTAACAACCCTTAACGAGCCTCAAAGAGCGCTAACGAGAGAACAATGACAGGATGGACATGGACCCTCACAAACGCACCGTGACCAACCGCACCACAGACAAACAAAAAGACCTCTTCCTGTGAAAAACAGGATATTGCTTTGTGTGTGTGTGCGTGTGTGTGTGTGTGTGTGTGTGTGCGTGTGAGTGTGCAGGGAAAGAGGAATGCACCGCTGAGATGACCCACTTGTTGGTCTGTTTTCTTAAGAAACAGCCGGAGCAAAAGCCAGACAGAGAGAATGTGGTCTGCCATTTGAATTCTGGGAGACGTCAGGCTGCAGACTGAGTGGTCTTTAGGGAGGGGGGGGCATCTTAAAACTCTCCTTTCAACCCTATCACGCGTAAAGTCTTGCTGAGGATACAGACCCTGCCAGAGAAGCTGGCACATCCGTTTGTCATATGTAGAGTAAAACAGTTAGTTGTGTGTAATTTGTGTGCAGAAACCAGTGCTAGGTGTTTCTAAGTGTGCATGCACACACATTCAGACCTAAATTCACCCCACTATTATAATAAGATTCTCTTATTATCGATTTGTTTCATCAGAGAAACAATAACAGCAGACTGAAGTGTAAATTGTACTCCAATTCGTGTTTGTAGGTCCAGTATAGTAGCTTGTGACAAAGTAAACTTAATTTAAAATGTTGTTATATCATGTAACGCAGATACCAACTCACACTAATATAGTATAAATATAGGAGGAGTCACAAACCTGAATTGTAGTACAGTTGCTATAGACTGAAATTATACCTCACAAACCACTATGATACTTTGTATTAAACAGAAATATGGAGGTTACTGACTTCGGCCATCCCACGTAACACACACACACACACACACACACACACACACACACACACACACACACACACACACTTGCATGCACATACACATACAGCATCTTTAATACACAGCAGTCTCTCAATAGAATCCACCGAAAGAGTCCATGTGTTGACTTTAGGCTCATTAACTCAGTCCAATCTAATCAGTGTTAGCTAATTAGTGTGAAAGCCACTGGCCTGATAAATTCGGTTCCTGTTGAACATTCGCAAACCCTCTTTTTTCTCTCGCTGCTCTTTTATCCTCAAAGACATTGTCTCAGATGGTGAATGTGTTCTCCAGATGGAGGTTTGTTTTCCTGGTTGCGTCAGAAACACTGGCGCAATGTCAGCTTAACGCGATGCTCGTCTATAAATACGTCTTCACTATGGAAGGAAACCCTCCCTGTGTCTACATCAGTGCAAACCATAACATGTCAATCAAGGCAGCTGGAAAAAACCCCACAAAACGAGTTCCTGCACAGGGGTGACTTACTCTGCTTTACAATGGGACACTTAAGTAACTCCATGATCAATATCTGTTCTATTAAGAATATCTCTCCAATGATCTGAAATCACCTCCTGCTTATTTGGGTACACTCTTCCACTTTTAGTTTGGTGCTATGAGGACAAGTGTATGACAATTTTAAATGTATGAAGACAATTGTGTCTGTAAAATAGACCAGCTTTGAACCGAGTTTGCTACACTTACATTAACGGAATTTTGCAGACACTTTTATCCAAAGTGACTTCCATTCCCTAACTACAGGGGGCAGTCTCCCTGGAGCAACTTGGGGTTAAGGGTCTTGCTCAGGAACCAGTGGTGGTGTGCTGAGGGTAGGATTCAAACCCATGACCTCCTGGTCTAGAGGCAAGTATCCTACCCACTAGGCTCCACCCCAGATTTTTTTTGACATTGCCCTTTAAGGCCTTGCATTTAAAGTTGTTTGCCTCAGTGTGTACGATGTGTTTGTTTTGTAGTGTGGGGTTTATGTGTTTGCTGTAACTGTGTGTGTGTGTGTGTGTGTGTGTGTGTGTGTGTACCTGTATCCACTCTCTGGTAGAGTCTTCTGATGGTGTCCAGCCGTTACTGGGGAAGTTCAGTCGTGAGCGGAGAGGAGACCAGCTGGGGTTGTACTGGGAAGAGGCTGTGATTGTCTCATTGCTTATCTCACCAGATTCCATGCCCAGTGGATACATGCACTCATCTGTTACAGACACACACACACACACACACACACACTCACTCAATCAACTCGCCATAGACTCACATGCCTTCAAGAAACAAAGAGTCTACTCTAGGCTACTGAATAGCTCGAACACTTAAGACATTGTTTTCACATGTGCAGAACTGCTCCACTCACAAATGCGTTCATTCTCAGGAGCTGCTGTGAGGTTCGTAAACAAAGTATACAAAATAATTGCAAAAACCCTTGTAAAAAACTTGTAACTGATTCAAACTGGACTGCTACAATGTTTCTTTACAGTCGCTGCTGGGTCTCTAGTTTTAAATGGCATATTATTAAGTTACACTACAGGGGGTCCTCGGGTCTCGACATACGACGGTTCGAGGTTACGACGCTCACTCCCACTCGGCTTACACCATAAACCTCGTACTTTCAGACTACGTGGACAAACTAGTTTGGTGGCGCGCGGTTGAAGAATATGCAGTAATGCAACTTTATGAGTGAGAGAGTTTCCTTTTTCTGTGGCTCAGTTGTGTTTTTATGATTTTACAGCTGTGTTAGGATCAGTAAGAGACTCGGGAGTCTAGGGTGTGTTACCAAAATTGGGGTTACATCAGGAATGTGTCGTAACTCGAGGACCTCCCGTGTAAAGCAGGTCGTTAATACAAGGCAGGTTAGAAATCAGAATTAAAAAAAATGTTAGAAGAACAATGCAACAAAATGATACGTCCTTTGTGACCAATTAATGAGGAAAGAAAGTAAAGGAAGTAAAAAGTAAAATCGGGTAAATTCAATGCAGATTTTTTTTTTTGTGTCAGTGTGACTGACTGAGCAGAGGTACTACTGACCGTGCTGGCCCTGGGTGGGCTCTGGGCTGGATCGAATGCTGTAGTTGGCTGAGAACCCCTCCTTGCTGATGGCGTTGTCCGTGTGGATGGAGAGGGATAGAACACCAGTGTAGGAGACGACTCGGCCTGGCTTAAGAGGACCACAGTATCTCCCGATATGAGGGCCAACTGAGAAAAAGTGAGAAAGGCGAAAAGGAAGGAGAAGTTGTAATGTCTGCTCTCATCCACTGGCCAACTTTGGATTCAGAGCATGACAAGTTCAGTGTGTGACAATAAACTGTCTCTTCCCTCTCCTCTCACAAGCCTAAAATCAGAACAAGCACACAGTAGATGGATTCGTCTCCCTGGAATTTAGTGAAAAGTAAATCTACCTTTAATCTATGTTTAATTAATACCTATAACTTTGCTACAGTTCACAAACTATGTACCAGCTTGCTTTTATTTTGCTATAGCTAAAGCTCTCTCTCTCCTCACTCCCCCTTCTCTCTCCTTCCCTCTCCACCTCTACCTGTGGGGTATCCATCCCAGATCTCCAGGTAGTCGAAGCGGCACACGGCTCCAGTAGGGGCAGTGCTGTCTGGTTCCATGTGGAAAGTGTCAAATTCCAGCACGATCTCCGCCATCTTGGGTGCAAAGATGGTGATGGTACATTCCAGGTTGTTGGGATATTTATCAGGGAAGCCTGGTGACTGGATCACTCCGCTCGGAGCTGTCAGGTTTCTGGAACATTCCATGCCTAGAGAGGATTGGAAAATTTTTTCTAAATGATCTTTAATAATCAAAACCTTGAAAGAAAATGGAATGACTTTGCTGGCATGATGAATTTATTTACGACTGAAAAACAAAAAAAAAGAATCAACATTCGCAAACATAATCTGTAGCCTCCATGGATTCTCAACGTTTATAATCCTGCAGACTGCACACGAATGCATAAGTCAGCAAGCAGCAAACTAACTCAAGCAACAGCAAAATGGAAAGATACGGTTTGTCTTGAGAGCCTCCACCATAACATGGATCCATGAGAAGTACAACCAAGACCAAGAAGCTACAGTCACACAGGAGTGGAATTCATCAGCTACATGTATGACTCATTCATTTACGGCCTTCAGATGACGTTCTTATTCAGAGTGACGTACAGTCATTAGTTACAGGGACAATCCCTCTGGAGGCACTGAAGCTGAATGTTGAACCTGCAACATTGTGGTCATCGGGTTCACAGGCAAGTGTTTTAGCCACTAGGGTATACACTGATATACACTGATCAGTCAAAACAGTACTGTAGTGCATCTGTTATCAGATGGTTTAGATGCTGATGTGAACATTGTAGGATCTTTCAGAGGTGGACAGGGGTCGGCATGGGTCCTCTGACCGAGCCGTTCTATCACAGGACTGCTTTGCTTCCCATGTCCATCAATGAGCCCTTAGAGCCCATGTGCTTATAATCCCCTGAGAGCCCATGTGCTCATGACTTGGAGCACTTTTTGTAAATATTATCCACTGCCTACTGGGAACGTCCACAAAGACCTACCGTTCTGTCTCTATGGAAAACACATGATTTTCATTTCAGGTTAATGAACACTCATATAATGGAAATAATGTTATTACTGAAGGCAATAAATACCCTCTAACGCTACAAAATACACTATGTAAAACTTTTAATATAATATAATTCATTATAATATAATATATATATTATAATATAATATAAAATAATAATACTGAATCACTGTTTTGACATCTAATCTTTTCCTTAAGGAGAGGAAGTTAGTTAAGCATACTTTCATTGGAACTCTGAGAATAACCAGTTTTCTAAAAGTACACGTTGATATTTATATATTAGGATAAGTTAGCACAACATATATACACACACACAAACACACATACACACACACACACACACACACACACACACATATACACAGACCCATGCACACAGAAACCTTTCATTATTCAAATTCTTCTCTAATTCAGGTCACTTTCAGCACCAAGGACAGATAGCTTATTATCAGACAGCCTGGAGAGTAGTGCATCTGTTTATATCTCACACACACACATGCACACACATACACACACACACCTATACTAACACACATGGATCCTCATACACAATACACATACACAAGAAGCCACACAACAAGACTAGCTCTCTCTCTCTTTCTTCATATATATATATATATTTGTGTGTGTGTGTGTGTGTGTGTGTGTGTGTGTGTGTCTGACCTTTCTGGTGCACCTCGTAGCGGATGCTGAAGCCGGCCCCGTTGGTCTCGTAGTCAGAGGTGAATTTGATCAGCAGAGAGTTTCCAGTGGAAATGATGGGGGACGGAGCAATTTTCCCACAATATTTCCCCACCATGGACGCCTTCTCACTGTCTCCATCATACACCTCCACAATGTCATACCTACACGGACAGAACCAGAGCCGTTACGTGTGTGAACTGCATTTGTGGATGACTCTCACAGCTTATTAGGAATTAAGCATTCTGTGATTATTTGGATAAATATTTGATTCAAAAAGGGCCAAGTGACAAAAATGCAATTAACAGACAACAGCAAACCTTGTGCATATCCTATAAAAAGATTCCCCCTTTAAGAAAACTCATATAATAATACACATACTGACCGTTATCATTATGAATGACAAAACAACACATATATATATATATATATCCTGGATACATTTTAATGACACGAAAAAGCCACACAGCTTTCTCAGTGTGGAGATCGCAGCTTTATAATGACCCTATTTATCAAAAGTCAATTCATGATTGATTTTTATTAATCAAGTAATCAATTTTAATCAAGTGACAGCTCTAATATGTAAGACACGATGTGGCAACTCAGTGCACACAAGTTGGTTCTATGAGACAGACCAGAAGAAGAATTTAAAATATGTATCATCCTCATAACCATGTAAACTGCCAGTTCCTAAAGAAGGTAATCAGTGATTTCCAGTTGAGTAATCGATTTTACAGCGATGACTAAATGATTTGTTTATATGTTTTCTCTTCTCTTTAAGAACATATCAGCCATTATATGGAAATCACTCCAACTGCGATTTTAGATGCTTTTCAACCTCTCCACCTTTGGGAATCAATACCAGATGTCTCAATCAAGCAATGAGGGAAAGATTTCAACTACTAAACATGATCAATGGATTGATTATTTTATTTCCAGGCTAATACTGATGCTACTTTCTAGATCAACATCCAGAAACGTTAGAATACTGTGCAAGAATCATGAATCGAACTAATGCAAGAAATGAACCTTTTAAAGTCAATGTAAGCAAGTCTGCGTGAGAACATCACTCTTTTATGTTTCAGAATGGGAAGCATTTCCTGTCAGCTTCACCCCCACACACTCTCATAACTGAAGACACTGCTGGCTAGTTTACAATGACCTGAGTGTGACCCTGTGTGTGAAATGAAGCGTGACTCCTGCATATCTCTCATAGTTGCCCTTCTATGGGACCAGCAAGGTAAAATCTATCTGACTGTTTATCTATTGATAACCCTGAGCAAACCATTTACAAAGATTAAAAACAAACTGTAGAATCAGCCTAAATTAAACAAAATAGCATTTTTAATAAACAAGAATAATAAACAAGAGTCTAATGATTTCTAAAACCGATTTAAAATCTAAAATAATTCATTATCTTATCTAATCTTAAACCATTTTGGATATTCAGTGATGCTATATGAGGTACAGACCCTTCAGAGTTTAATGCAGTCAAACCTAAACGCAACAGGGAAACCCTGATAATCCCAAAGCTGAGCCACCTGCAACAACTCGGATGTTTCTTTTAACTGGTGAGTAAATAAATCACTACAATAGCTCGAGCACGTCCTGATCCTTTGTGGTTTATTTCCGCTACTCAGCAGGAGCGCCAGAGATGGCAGCGGTGACAGGGGCATATGGAAGCAATAATAACCCAGTAGCCCTCCGAGGACCGACGCCAGATGCTTTATGAAAAACTGAGAAACATGAGAGACGAGGTATCTGGGTGGTTCTGACGGAACAAAGACAGAAAAACAAAACCTCTGAGAAGGAAACCAAACGCTGATCAATACTCTATTCAATCGCTGCCCAACAGGACACTGCAATCAATATCAGTCAATAATTAAACCCATTAGGGAACAGGAAATGTAAAAGTACTAATAGTGAACAAATAATAGTGGTGGTATTTTCTGCCTTTAATACAAGAACAGTTTTCTGAGATGTTTCCAAACGTGTGATTAAAAATTAAACGTGTGTAAACCACAAGCTGGTCCTAATGGACAGAAATCTGCTGATCTTACAACAAACCTCAGTGCTGACTTTAATGATAGCCTGAAGCTCAGAGAGATCTACTGTCCAGCAGAAGGAGATCCAGACTCTATCTGGGTTGATCCAGCATAGTACAAGTTTCCAACTACAAACTGTTCAATTGCATTCGATTATAATATTATCCATAACAATAAAGCATGTGGTAATTTTTTGGCCAAATTAACGTCTTTTGTCAATGCCTGTCACTCCATGTGGTGTACCTGTGGTTATATATACAGTAATCCCGCAGTTTTATGTGAATCAGATTTTTTTTGCGAACTCAGTTTTACGCGGAAATCCCCACAATAATGCGGAAAATACAAATATCCTCCTTTTTTTGCTTTTTCGTGGCAATAAATATATTTTTTCTGGATGTTTTCACACCTTGCCGCAGTGTCCCAATACTTTTGTCCTGTGACCTTTCAAGTTGCATATCTTGGTGGGGAAAGCACTCAGACACATCAAACTCTACAGTTTGGTAGATCTCCAGGAGACCTTTCCAACGAGGCCTCATTTGTAGATCAGGTTTTATTCTCCGAAAACCGTGTGTCCCAATACTTTTGTCACGCAACCTTCCGAGTTGCATATCTCGGCGGGGAATTTAAATTAAAAGA
>JBBPCY010000039.1:35043823-35061947 GCA_037974405.1 Brachyalestes nurse
CAGCCACGTCTTTATGGAGCTGCTTTGTGTTCTGGGACACAGTCCTGCTGGAATAGAAAAGGTTGTTCCCCAAACTGGGTCCACAGAGTTGGAAGCATGGCGATGTCCAAAATGTCTTGGTCTGCTTGACTTTATACACCTGTGGCAATAAGTATGATCTAAACATCAGAATTCAGTGATGAAGAAGTCCCAATACTCTTGTCCATATAGTGCATTTATCAATGCAAAACCAGTGAAGAAGACTGCGGACTCAGTGTGAAGTACTGTATATCCAGTCATTCTGTTTTTAATACAAAGTCAACATATCTACATACATGTTTTCAAATAAATCGGCAGAGATAGAAGTAAGAGGTTGAAAGTGTGAACACTCAGTAGCACTTGGCCTGAACATCGTAAACCGCATCATAATCTCAGGGACAGTGTTGTTGTTTTTCTGGTTCCAGCTCTGTGTGGAATTACAGTTAACGTCTCTCTTCTCCCGGGATTTTATAACATTAATAAGATCCAGTACTTCAAAAGCTAGCTGGTAAGTACTGTACTGTTTTGAAGACGGTTCCTTTTTTCTCCGAGTCATTCAAGATCTTACCGATGTGCTTTACCTTCAGGGACGAACTGTTTCTCACCGAAAAAAAAGAATTTCATCTCCTCTATTCATTTTAAACTGTGGATCAAAGTGCATTTGAACACTATTCCGTGTGCTGTTTCGATAAAGAGAGCTCATATTTAATCATAACAAGGCTGTATATTGTGCATTTTTTTTTTACCATAACCATTTCCGTACCTGGTTATCAAAGCAAAGGGGTGTAATCAAATAGAAAAAAACATATACTGGGTAAACAAGGGTCTTTTAAAAGGGAAAGTAACTCTTTGAACATGAATGTGCTTTAAAGAATAGAACAATAGGCCTAATTCCACAAACCGCTGTAGTCACTTCCAGGCCTCTTTCCCTCTGATACTTTGTCGTCTCGTCAGAAGAAGCATGTACCTCTCACCGGAACTCCCTTCATTTTGGAACTCATTTTTTCATTTTTTGGGATGACAAATGGGGTGCAGGAGCATAAATATCTCAGGAATGGTTTTCCTTGGCCATTTTTGGCTTGTTTTGTTCAGAAACTTTGTGCTGTACTTTTCCTACCAGCCACTCTAAGATATCAGTGAACAGGTAATATAAAAAAAATACCCCCCGCCCCACCCCCCCTCCCAAAAAAAAAACATCGGGACCATGTACAGTCACATTAGCTCGCCAACTACACAACATCTCGTCGATTATATTCCAATAAGTACTCAAAAAATAATATAAATATCCTTAAAAATTCAAGCATAATATCAACCAAATGTAAAAAAAAAAAAAAAAAAAAGTCGGTTAAATATTCAACGACAACAGTAAGGCTCACTTTTAGTCTCTCGTCGAGATAAGAGGACAAAGACCTACGAAAAACTGTCCCGCGACCTTCTCCGGGTGAGGCGGCTTGTGCTAATTCCTCGGAAACTAAACTTGTGCTACTCCTACGGACGACGCCTTCACTAAACAAGGAGAAGGGAAAAAATAAAACATGGCGGTTAACGTTTTCCTCATAGTTCGCTTTTAATTAAAGAGAGGATAACCGGAGCAGACCAACTTCTATCAGCTTCTACAAGTTGGGCTGGGGAATTTCTCTTCTGGGATGCAGCGTTCTTAATCCCTAAAACTGCTTTTTTTTTGTGGTGAAGGGGGAGAACGCATGACGAGGATTTTAATGAAACTTCAGGAAGCTTTGGAGCCTTCATTAGGAAAGCCGGAGCGCTTTGATATTCACTCACTGGATCTCTGAAGAGGGAACACTGTCATGCTGCCTCATGGAGAACGTTTGATTCTGCAGGACGCGGCCCTTAGGACTCCAAAACAGTTCGGTGTTAGTATGTCTGCAACTTTTTTGCTGTTTTCTGCCGAGGTCTGCGCGTTTTGGGGGAACTGCAGACCGTGAAGGGTTTACATAACCAGGAGATTAAGCGTTTACATCTTCTAAAACATCTTCTGAACATGGCTCTCCTGCTGTAACAGGAGGGCCTTTCTGGCGTCCCAATTTTGGATCAAGCGGCAGTCGATCAAACCCACTGCTTCTTCCAAGGAAAATGAGGCTCGGACAGTAGGGGGGAAATGAGAGGGGGGGGCTTTCTGGCGTCCCAATTTTGGATCAGACGGCAGTCGATCAAACACACCGCTTCTTCCAAAGAAAACGAGGCCCTGACAGTTTCCCACGTCTTTGGGAGAGGAGAACTAATTGAATATGAATGAATGGATTCAAGCCGTTTGCGAACCCCTTGTTTTTCTCTTCATACACAGGGTATAAGCAGCATATTTGTAGAGAAAGAGAGAGAAAGAGAGAGAGAGAGAAAGAAAGAGAGAGAGAAAGAAAGAGAGAGAGAGAGACACACACACACCATAATAATAACAGTATTCACAGGCGCTCCGTCGAAAACCGACAAAATCTATCGACAAAATCTGACAGCTCTTCAAAAGGCAAGGTTCAATCACGATAGCGCTCCGACCGATCAGGAGTAAAAGAGACACTGAAACTGATTATATCACATTACTAATGTACTGTAGGATGAGTCAGTGACGACGGCCGTCCTCCGGAGAAGAGTCCATGACTCCCCAAAGCCCCTCTGCTGTTGCTGCTCCGTTAGGCACAGAAGGTAGGAGTTCCGCTTCCGTTAGAACCTCCGCCGTGGCGACGTGGACTCCAGGAAAAAAAGACGAGGTCGCGCACCTCCTCTTCCCACCTCCGGCACCTCCTGGAGTTCACCTTCTGACCCTTTCATTGGCAAATAAAGTTTTGGGTAAAACTCCCGTTAAAGAGTGCAGCAATTTTCCAGGCTTTTGATTTCAGTGTTTTTTTTTTTTTGTTGTTGTTGTTTCTTTTTTTTGTTTTACACCATATTTTCAGTCTGTATTTTTTTTTTCCCCGAAGAGGTTGTCATTTTTCATCCACATTGTAAGCCGACCACGACATTAATATCAATATTTGAACACTGAGGTAATAAGCTTGCTGTGTGATACAGAACTTCCCTGGGAAGTCCTCCAGAGAAAACGTGTTCTTTGTCATTTTGTCACCCCGCCCCCCCCTCCCCCCCCTTCCTTCCAGACGCAGGTTTCCGCTCGGCGATGTTGTCACACTTCCAAACACATCTTTCATTTTCACGGTGAAGTTAATAGGTGCTTGTTTTTGGAACAAGCTGATTCTGTGTAGAGTTGTAGATCGTTGAGAAACGCTGTTGAGCTTTGTTCTCCTTCTCTTATGTTGCATAGTGATCAAAACTTCCTAGGTACTCGAGGGCAGCCTGGTAGCAGAACTGGTATTCATCCTGCAAAAAAACAGAACAGAGAAACACAGACTTGAACGTGGCGTCTGAGGACAGAGCATGAAAGCTTTGCTTGTGTCGATATTATTCTATGTTGTCATTTTCATTCTGTTGCAATTCATCAAGAGAAGCCCTTAAATCCTCCCAAATTTCCTCAGTAAAAAAAGTGTAAAATCATATAATAAACATTCTGATGAGACATGAGCATTACCATTAATTGGTTAATTACTGTCCTTTATTAAAATACTATGATATAGTGAAATGATAGAAATAATAGAATAATAGAAATATTATAACAGAATCATTTAATATTGTACATTATAGAATAATTACACAGATAATGTTCAGTCATTTTGTGTTAAATTATTCACATAATTAATTTTTTTGATTCAAGGTATTTTTTAACAGTCATGTGAAACAAAAATGTTTCCAAAACTGATTTCTTTTCTTTGTTGAATTTGACAAATTATTTTTAATTTAACATTAAATAAGTTATTTTTCTTGTCTCAATAAATGATTTAACATAATTTATTTTCTATTTTGTAAAGTATTTTGTTTGTATTTAACTCATTCACCAAGTGAAGCAGCGGGCAGCCAGGAACACAGCACCCAGGGAGCAGTGTGTGGGGACGGTACCTTACTCATGGGTACCTCAGTGGTGCCACTAGCAGTTGTGGGAATCGAACCTACAACCTTCTGATTGCAGTGTCAACTCCCTAACCCCTAAGCCACTGATGCCATATATCATTTTAGTTTTTCATTTTCTAATCACCAGTATAATGAGGGTTGTGTGCACAGCTGACCACGTCCCGTTCTCACAAATATATCATAAAATACATGAAAACTTTTTAGTGCCGGGACCCCAGGAGGCTGTACCTCAGTCTGCACCATGGCTGGCCGTTGTGTGCGCAGCATTTTGACAGTCTGGAAGATGTCCACAGCGCCTTCATACCGCATCCTCTCCAGAACGATACTGAGAGTGATGAACACACCCGTCCTCCCCACACCCGCACTGAGAGAGACAGAGAGAGAGACAGAGAGAGAGACAGAGAGAGAGACACAGAGAGAGAGACAGAGAGAGAAACAGAGAGAGAGGGAGACAGAGAAAGACAGAAAGAGAGCCAGAGAGAGAGAGAGAGAGAGAGAGAGAGAGAGAGAGAGAAAGAGAGAGAGAAAGAAAGAGAAAACGAGAGAGAGAGATCAAGAGAGAGAGAGAGAGAGAGAGAGTGTAAGAAGCATGACATACAAACCAAAAAAGTATATGAGTCAGCGAATAAGTGTATGAGCAGGAAAAGGGGCTAAAAATGAAAAAGGGGACGACAGCTGCTTAATCATTCTAATTTGATTAATTGTTCAATCTACAACAAGTCCATGCAGTCATGATCCTGAGCCTTCTTCTGCCCTCCAGAGCTCCCTCTAATCTTCTTCATGTTCTCCTTACACTCATCCATGAAATATTATGCATAAAAACACACAATGAACAGACTAGACTGACTTTTAATGTATCATCAAGCTCAAAACGAACCAACACAGTACTTTAAGGCTGAAACAAATATTCCATTTTAGAGCTCTTATTTGAATATTCAAATATTCACAACATTGCTTCATGGAATATTCAAATAGTTACAACCCTATAATACTTCTAACAAGTCTTTGAATTTATCTAATGATTATTAATCTAATAAGCACTCGACTACCACACAGATAACTGACTAATCTGCTATAGGCTGATGGAGGGAATATAAATGTGTTGGCTTTTGTGACATCACAAAAGCAAAAAATTTAAAACATGCTATTTTTGCAGCTTAGTGTTCATATATGAGTCAGTTTTGTGTTTTGAAACTTGGTCCTTAAATGGGTTCTTAAGTACATAACCACGTTTACTCCACATTTACATTACATTACCATATTTACTAATGACTTAATATAGACTTAATATACACTTAATACTTAATATACTAATCATAACCAATTATTTTTACAAGACTGAATTAAAATGTACAAGATTGAATTTTGCTGCCAGTTTTAACAGTGCAGTACAGAGTCACGCACTAAAGCTAGAATTCAGGTTTGAATTTCAGCGATGCCACATGCCTTTTGTGGTCTCCAAGGTCCTTCACCTTTCGTCAGTAGCAAATGCAGCGAAGCATAACGCCACTGGCCATTCTCCTTGAATTCCTGGAGTCACGGTGTGTGAATTACTTTAGTATTCCCCATATGTACCTCAGCGGTTTGATGAAACATGAAAAATCAGACCTGCACATTTTCCCCTCATCTCAGATCTGGCCAGTCAGCCAAGACGCGTTCGTGTGTGAATTAGATTTACTGCCCATCTACACCTTCTGTCCAAAAGTTTGTACATAACTGCTCATTCAGCATTTCTTCTGAAATCAAAGCATATTTGATCCTCTTTTCTGCAGCAAAAGCCTCTACTCTTCTGGGAAGGTGTAACACTAGAAGTTGGAACATTGCTGTGAAGACTTGCAAGCTCAGGTATTGATGTTGGATGATTTGTTCTGGATCACTAATCCACTCCAACTGGGCATTGGATTTAGCTCCATGACTCCAGAGAACCCAGTTCCACCACTCACCAGCCCAGGATTGGGGTTTTATACCCCTGTAGCCAGTGCTTGGACTTGGGCATGGCTTCTCCAGAGCCCCATTCTTTTAACCTCTGCTTTTTTTCTGTAGAGATTATAAAATCCACGTGTGCTCAACTGAACACTTGTGTCAGTAATGGGGGCACTTAAAAGTGGCTGAATTCACCAAATAGAAGAGATGTTTGGTCACGTTTAAAGTTATGACAGACTATTTTTCTTCGCACTTATCCACTTAATCCAAAACTCTTTCATTTGGACTTTTATGATCCCCAGTGTTGGCACAAACCTGCAGTGGACGCTGATTGGCCCGTCCTGCCCGAACTGCTCCTTGGTTTTGTGCACTTGTCCGATAAAATCGATGAAACCCTCCCCTGATTTTGGCACGCCTTGCTCAGGCCAGTCTGTGAACTGGAATTGCCTCACTGTCCTGGACTGTCCGTCCTTCAGAGGGAAACAGAGAACGGAGAACATAATGAGACTGACAAAACAGTTCGAACGTGTCAAAAAAGTGAACCCACTAAAATCTGAAAGCCTTGTCCAGTGTTTTATCCCTCACTGGGCTTCAATGGCAACTCGCTTTTAACAATATCCATTCGGTTAAAATACCGGTTAGGGAACAGCTTCAATAAGCCAATTCAGGTCGGTTGCCATTCGTGAGTACAGGGGGTCCTCGACATACGATGTTTTGAGTTACAACACTCACTAGCACAAAAACTGTGAGTGTTTTGGCTCACGCTGTTAGCCTCGTATTCTTAGCCGTTTTTAGGTGATCCGGACTACATGGGTGAACTAGTTTGGTTGCGCGCGGTGGAAGAATACGCAGTAACGCGCCATATGAGTGAGGGAGTTGGCGTCCCACAGTACTCTTACCTTTTTTGTGGCTTAGTTGTGTTTTTATGTTCTAGATTATGATTTTATAGCTGTGTTAGGATCGGAAGTGACTTAGGCTAGTTTTGACACTAAAAATTCAGGTTATGTCACTGTTGTAGGAACGTAAACGTGTCGTAACCTGAGGACCCAGCCATCCATCCATCCATTATCTACCCCTTAGTCCCGCACTCGGGGTCGGGGGGTGGGGGGCTGGAGCCTATCCCAGCTGCTATGGGCGAAGGCAGGGTACACCCTGGACAGTCGCCCCTGAGGACCCTCCTGCTTAAAAATACCTAGGCTGGAATGTAAGCTTGTGCCAAAACTAAATTTATAAAGAAATGAAAGAAAGGGAATATACCAACACATTTGTCAGGTAATGTAGAAATTCAAATATGCATCTAAAATGTATTACATTGTTGCAATACCATTCAGCACTACAGCAACAATCTAAGACATATTACAAATTCCCAATTAACCAGCAAATAACATATTTCCATACTTGCTCTACTATATAGTTGTATGCAAAAGCAAGACGCACCTAGTCAAATTACACATTTTGTTCAATTTAGGCTAAGTAAAAATAAGTTAGGACTTTCTCTACAGAGAAGCTATGTATAAATGAAAATATACAAAATATAACTTAAAAATATGTTTAAATGTTTAAAAGCAACATTTTTGTTTATTAGCAGAATTTATTATTTAGAAATTTTTTTTTGCATAAGCCACTATCTATGTTACAATTTTATGTTAAATTCAGTAAATTCTTCTAAATCTGACGAATAGTGTATGTACTGTATGGACCGTATAAGACATCTATAAGCATTAAATAATGTAATCGATGTTAACTGACCACATTTTGCATTTGAGTCACAGGCACTCAGTGGTACAAGGTCTATGCAAAAGACTAGTTTTTAGACATTTTATCAGGACCTTTGCAGTGCTACTGCTGTTTTTGAGTGCAGTACTCACTCTCGCGTCTGTGACCTTGAACTCTCTCAGGATGTACTGAGGCATGTTGTACTCAGCCATGGGGTCGACCACAAAGTACTGGTACCGAGCGGAGCGCTCTGCCGGCCAGTACTGGTGACATTTCTCCTGTTTACACACACACACACACACACACACACACACACACACACACACAGATACAGGGAGAAATAATTAATACATACATGTACAGATATTTAAAATTAAAGATCCATTTAATTCTATAATGTTTTCTTTCAATTCAATTCTCCAAAACTTATTTTATATATATAAACTATATTTATATTAGAATTCCGTATACAATACTGCATTGCTATAGTCTCCCTGTTAGTAGTTTATACTTATAGTTAGGTTGTTTGTATATTCAACAATATATATATATATATATATATGTTTGTTTCTAATTCATTCTTTTTACCTTCAATTGTTGATCTGTCTGAGTGTGCTGCTGTTGTGTTGTATCCAGGAGGACAATATTTTGTCTCAATGAGTCCAATAAAGCTTTACTTGACTAGACTAAAAGCATATAAACAATGATTTTGTTGTAAATAAAACCTGCTAAGAAATGTAAGGCTATTAATAAGAACACATGTTCATAAGTACCAAAAGTACCCGGACCATCATCAGGTTACAGACTTTGGGTCTGTTTGCGAATGTGAAAGTGGCACCATATTCAGCTTTAGCATAAATGGAAAGGTATATCTTCCTTTCTTTAGGAGAATAGTGGTCACTCACTCTGCCCATTTCTCTCAGTTTGGTAAGCATGACCACGATGGTGGAGTTGTGCTCCCACAGCATCCTCCAAAAGTCCTCTGTGGTTTCCGCCAGCGGACCCTGCGTAGCAATGTAGGCCTTCTGCTGCCTGACAGGGAAAACCAAATAATACTCAATCAGAATCCTTTATAACGGTTTAAACCGATCTCATCTGTAGTTAAATATTACTACCAATAATAATAAAAAATAACAATAAGATAAAATAAACATTGAGCTAAAAAGGAAAAGAAAATGTAATAAAATAAATTTTAAACATGCAATGATAAAAAAACATATAAAATAATTCTTACAAAACGTATACACATTTATTAAAAAAATATAAATAATGAACCAAAGAAGAAATCAGAAAAAGAAAGTAATAACGGGAACAACAATATACTACAACAATAATAATATTTAACGGTATTTAACACATTTTAATATTTGTAATATTAAATAATACATACATTTCATAATAAATATACATATATTTGTTATGAAAATATAAATACTGAGCCAAAGAGGAAATCAACATTTATTTAAAAAATATATATAGTAACAATAATATAAGTAATGCTGGACAATGCTAAAATGTTTTAATTACAATTAATTGCATGATTTTCAATTAATCACACTGTTATATGCAAAATTCAATAATGAATTATATTAAGTAGTGTATTGCACAAAGCAGTATATAAACAAAGGTGCAATAACGTGGTTTGCAAACAAGGAGCAGTGTTTTTAACAGCAGTGTTACCTTTAACACAGTCACACAGTTACAGTTCAAATATTTCTGTAAATCTCAACTTAAACACTAATGTAATCAAATGAAATATAAAACTAAAGCTATTTGCCACTGCAGGGCATTCATCTAGTTTGTTATAGAAAAACAAGTTCCCCTCAGAGTCTGCTGAGGCTTCCGAACTTGAATCAGAATCAGAATAGCCGATGCTTTCTAGTGAATCAGAAGAGCCGATTCTTTGTAGTAAATCAGAGTGAGAGCCGCTCCCCACTTTTTTATCAACACACCAAGCATTCATATTTGTCAAGTTAGGCTAAAATATGAGGCTACAGGTGATAATAAACTACGAGCTCTTCTTTGGGAGCCGTGCCACGAGAACCGACTCTCTGAAAAGAGCCGAACTTCCCATCACTATCCTGCGAACGTTCACTAAAAATAGGAATGTGTTCAATGAACTTGTTCATGCACAACACTGTCATTACCTGTATCCATCAATGAAGCTGGCGTTGATGTAGTCAGACCCCTCAAGGCCTCTGATTGGCTGCAGGCAGACGCGGGTGGTCTCGTAGGGCATGATGTTGACCAGTCTGTTCTTGAACTTGTTGCAGGGCAGGTTGGCTGTCACAAACCTGGAGGTGTGAGCTTTACTGTTTGCCAGTCGCTACGAGAGGAAATAAGCAACACAGTGACCAAATTAGCATCAGCGGGGATTAAACTTGTGTATCTCCTGATGATGGGGCCAATGCTTAGAAAACTGTGCTCTTTTCATTTCAAACTATCACTTGAGTGCCTCTACAGACGATTTCAGCAATCTTCTACGATCATTATAGACATGGAATAAACTTGTGTATGACGTGTGTAGGTGTATGATGGTGTGTGTGAAGGTGTGTAGATACATGATGGTGTGTGTGAAGGTGTGTAGATATATGATGGTGTGTGTGAAGGTGTGTAGATGTATGATGGTGTGTAGATGTATGATGGTGTGTGTGAAGGTGTGTAGATGTATGATGGTGTGTGTGAAGGTGTGTAGATGTATGATGGTGTGTGTGAAGGTGTGTAGATACATGATGGTGTGTATGATAAGGAGCAGTGTGTGAGGACAGTACCTTGCTCAAGGGTACCTCAGTAGTGCCACTGGCAGTCCTGGGATTCAAACCCATGACTTTCCGATCACAGGGGCAACTCCCTAACCACCAGGCCCCCAGCTGCCCCATTCAATCAAGTACAATCAAGTATTTCCAAACTTGTCAGTATGATCTGTACCTTAAACTCCAGAGCCATGCCCGTGACGTGCTCGCCGCTCTCCACCTGCGAAAGCTTCTGCATGTATGAGTACAGGCTGCGGGCGGCCACCTCCGTGTTACCGCAGGCCACCGCCTCCAGCAGGGCCTCGTGGATGAAGCCATACTGGTCTTCCGTCTGCACCATGTAGTTCCTCTGTGAGCGCATCAGCGTCACATGACCATAAATGTCCACCGTGCGCTCGTGGCGGATCCGCTCCAGCATGGCATCGATAACGATGAAGCAGCCCGTACGGCCCACGCCAGCACTGAGGGAGAGACGTTCGAAAATATATCAATGCTACGAACTTGAAGGACGGAATATAAAACAATATACCATATTATCAACCATGAGATGGATGCAAAAGTTTGTTCCATCAACATAACCCCCCTTGCCTTTATTACATCTGCACAGATTCATTCTTTCCAGCAATTTTTGGAAATAACCTGTGTCCAAACCCTCCCAGCACCTATTCAAGCACACAAACAGTTCTGTCTCATTTCCTGGACACTCATTTAGAACGTGTTGGTCCAGCTCATACCTGCAGCTCAACAAGAGGAAAATCTTTTTGCACTTCTTTGGATATAATTTTGCCACAGTTCTGAAAAATGATTGGAATCACAATCCTGTTGACGAATAAGATTTTGTCTAATCATACATAAACTAGAAGGTAATGTGAAATGTTGAAAAATTGATCCAACAAATATGATCCAACAAAATGGAATGTCAGTGGACTAAAGATAGACCTGATCGGTCTCTTCTAAACCAATAGTTTGGATGAATAATGTGTTACTACAGACTATGAAATATTGAAAACCAGTCTGTTACATTTCTTTTGAGCATTTACAATGTGTTCTTGTAATAACATTTAGAAAAAGCTAAATTCTTTATTTTTCATAAATTCAGAGGACGGGCCCAAACTTCAGGCCTGTAATGTATATGTAACATTAAATGTGTTATATATGGTAACCTGTTATTATGTAAATGACTAATTAACCCTTCAGTACTCAGGTAAAGAGCAGCTATTTCTGCTTATTAGGGTTTTTTCCTGGATCCAGGGTCAGTTGTCCTGATCCAGGGTCAGTTGTCCAATTTGTCCGAGTGTGAGCATGTTCTGGAGACCAGGAGCAATCTACAGCATCGGCCTCTTGCACTCCCGGAAATGAGGACTCAAGTGAGTCTCTGTGTGGTCAGCAGGGTGTGTAAAAACTATCCACTCCCTTCTATGAGCATCGAGTGAATTAATTGGCTCATTTTGTCACTTTACTCCCTGTTTCAAGTTTTGTACTGGCGCCGGAAGGTAGTGCGAGCGCTTCCACTATTATCATGAAAAATGCATGCCATCCTGCACAGCTAAAAATCTTCCCTGAGCAAGAACAGCTCCTCGTTTGGGCTCCCCGACGAGCACTGACTCAAGTACTAGGGACAAACGTGAAAATCTTCTTCTCTACTATAATATTGTGATTAAATATAAGGTAAGATCAGATAAGATAATCATTTATTAGTCCCACAAGTGGGAAATCTGCATTGTCACGGCACAAAGAAAATTAAAACAATAGAATAGAATACAGACATGACTATTGTAAAACATATATGTATATACAGTGCTGTGAAAAAGTCTTAGGCACCTGGGAAAATTCTACTTAAAACCTGTTTACTACTGGACAGTAGTGTTAAGTCAGTGTTAAAACATCAATATTACAATAAATACAATAAATACATTACTACAGTAAAGAGTGGTTTTATGTGTGGCAAAGTGTTCTCCTAACCATTTCCAGACCTCTTTCCTCATTAAGTCCAATATTCATTTTAGCTACAATCAAATACCTGGTGTGGCTCGTTTTCCTTCATTAGATGATATTATTTGTGCTCCTTATGGAATTTTTGAAATCCACACAATGACTCGAGGCAATGAGCAGAAATCTGAAACCAAACCTGTGTTCTTCTAACCAGCTACAAAATATCAACTCCTTTTCAGAAAAAAGGAAATCTTGATACTTTTTTACTGCTTGTTCGTTTGAGTTTATTCTAATGTTCACTTGTGAAGCTGAATTATCTGAAAATTCAAGTTGGATGTGATTACTTATTAAATTTTTTGTTATTCATTTCCATTTTCCCCGTATTAATGAAGGACAGAGGTGAAAGGAAAGGGCTGTGTTTTGAGTGGACATCAACCCAGTGGTTTGCAAATAATGACACGACACAAAGTGACGACTCACTAAAAGCCTCCGGCATTTATTACAGCGACTGAAGAATGTGAACTGCATGACCGAAACACACGACTGCAGCTCTGATACATCACCAACGCCCACTTAAACTCAAGAGAAGCTGGGTATGGTGAGCTGGGTCTGGTCAGGTGTGTGGTTTAGGGGTGGGTCTGGTCAGGTGTGTGGATCAGGGGTGTGTCAGTCAGGTGTGTGGATCAGGGGTGTGTTGGTCAGGTGTGTGGATCAGGGGTGTGTCGGTCGGGTGTGTGGATCAGGCGTGTGTCGGTCGGGTGTGTGGATCAGGCGTGTGTCGGTCGGGTGTGTGGATCAGGGGTGTGTTGGGTTAGATGTGTGGGTCAGGGGTGCTGGGTCAGGTTTGTTGGGTTAGGTGTGTGAGACAGGTGTGCTGGGTCAGGTTTGTTGTGTTAGGCCTGTGAGAGTCCCCACACAGGGGTTTTGGGGCACATGTGTTGGGTTGTTAGTTGTGTTAGATCAAGTGTGTTGGGTTAGGTTTGTTGGGGCAAGTGTGTTGGGTCAGGTTTGTTGGTCAGGTGTGTTTGGACAGGGTTGTTGGATCAGGTGTGTTGGGTAAAGTGTGTCAGGTGGGTATGTTGGCCAGGTATGTTTGGACAGGGTTGTTGGATCAAGTGTGTTGGGTAAAGTGTGTCAGGTGGGTGTGTGTGGACAGGGTTATTGGATCAGGTGTGTTGGGTATAGTGTGTCAGGTAGGTGTGTTTGGACAGGGTTGTTGGATCAAGTGTGTTGGGTATAGTGTGTCAGGTGGGTGTGTTTGGACAGGGTTGTTGGATCAAGTGTGTTGGGTATAGTGTGTCAGGTGGGTGTGTGTGGACAGGGTTATTGGATCAGGTGTGTTGGGTATAGTGTGTCAGGTGTGTGTGTGTGGACAGGGTTGTTGGATCAGGTGTGTTGGGTAAAGTGTGTCAGGTGGGTATGTTGGCCAGGTGTGTTTGCACAGGGTTGTTGGATCAAGTGTGCTGGATTGGTGTGCTGGTCCGGTGTGTTGGGTGAAGTGTGTCTAGGGCAGGTTTGGGTAGATTGTGACACACACTGCTGTACACACACTCAGATCAGACCCAAGAAAGAAAGGTATTTTATTGACGAAGGCACTACTCTGCTAGAACTCAGAAGCAACAGCAGCACAAAAAATAACTCACACATTCACTCATTTCCTAAGAGATGAACTTTTCCTATAAAGGTGTTGGAAGCGATTTTATTTTGTATCACAATCTATAGTGATGTGCAAAGGTTTGAACACCCGCAGTCAAATTACTTTTCGGTGATTTTTCTGCAAATTTTAGTGCACAGTTTCATTGTATTTGTTTTTTTCATACCGAGGAGGGAAACACACACACAACTGTTCAGTAACTTTTGCACAGATCACATTTTATGTTTAAATTCCCCTCCATAGTGTTTTCAAATTGGATGTGGAATCATTTCATTAAGTGCAGTATCTTGCGTGCAACAGTCTTCATGTGCAAGATCACTACTTATGTCAATATTACTTTTTATTATTAAATATTACAACTGATCTCTACTAAGTGAAACATGTTCTCAGTTTTGTTGATAGGTTTCACTCAACCGTGTTGCTTGTCTTTAGTATTTATGTCCAGCATTTCTGTATATAGCACTGTGTATTATCATATTGAGTCTTTTTTTCTACACCTTTTATATTTAAATTTTATTTAGACTTTATATATTATATTGTTGTCTCTGTGTCTTTGCAGTCGTTACATAAACAGTTTCCTCTAGGATCAAAGTTTTGTGATTCTGATTCAATTCAGCAAACACTGTGCATTAAAATGTGTATTATCTGTGTTCTTTCAGGTGTTCCCTGCTGAGGAAATCAACACTGGAGGCGCCAAAACCTTTGCACACGAACAAGTCAGTTTATTTTGTTAAAGTCAGTAGGACGACCCGCAGTGGACGATTGTAGTATAACAAGTCCTGTGATCTGGCATATTTTAGGCTCAGCACAGGGCTGTGTGTGTATAAAACACACACACACACACACACACGTCTATGATGCCCCCACATACTTCACAATGCAGCAAACATTTAAGAGTAACTCTTCAGAGTGGGTTTGGTGTGGATCTCTTTCCAGTGTTGGTGAATGTAACCAGACGTCTCCAACACAAAGCAGTTTTACTCTCTATCGCCCCCTAGTGAAGCTCCACACGTCTCTGAATGTTTATATGGATGTTGATGATGTAAAATAGTGAATCTGAACTAAATCACTTTTGTTTGAGGACTACTTTGCCTCATGACGCCCTGCAGAAATGGCTCCACCAGAAGGTCCAAACTTTATCTCAAAACTAAAGCAAGACAACATATCCGGCATCATTTAGTGTAAAAAAAAAACCCAGTAGAGACATAAAAACTTTACAGACGTCTGGTTCTATTTGTCACCAATGTAAAGAATTTTGTTTCAGTTTCTCAGTGGAGCATTTCAAACCAAATCCACTCTGAATGACTTTGTTTACACAGTTAACCACTGAATTCAAAGGAAATCACAAAATAGTAAAATTCCCTTTTAAGAAAAATGAAACTTTAATGTTTAGTTAAATGATGGAGTGGGTTAGTTAACGTACCCTAGGGTGACCAGACGTCCTCTTTTTCCCCGGAAATGTCCACTTTTTGAGACCTGTGTCCGGCGTCCAGGCGGAATTTTGGCCTACTTGCACATTCGTCGGCCCGAGATGCGGCCGAGATGCGCATAAAACAAAATCTGGTCACCCTAAAGTGCCCAGAAGTATTTGCCACACTTTTATGAAAGTAAAGGACTTTTTTTTAAAGTCGATTTGGATGAATTTGGTTCATTGTTACAGGTGCTGACAGTCTGAACGGCACGGAAGCAAAGCCACCATAACAGTTTGCACACGTGGTGCCGGTTAACAAACGCATACAAATTCTAAAAATGTCGACTTTTGAAAAGTATTTTTAATGATGTACTTGTTATAAGTGTTTAGTCTGGAAAAAAAACAAACAAACAAACAAATAAACATTAACCTCGAAAACAATCCACTCGTACAAGAAAACCATGTGACATCACTGTTACTGGATTAGGAAAATCACATCCACGGTTAAAAGCCCACTCAGAATGGCAGTATACACGATTAGTGAGTGCCGTACGTCACTTATCCCCATTAAAACACCCCCGATATTAAAACACCCCTGATACATCCCACCCGCCTCTACACCTTAAATGATCAGCAGCAGCGAAAACGTTACACAAAGTGATATTTACAGATTTTAACACACAAAAGTGACCTCAACTACACAGCCGATGTAAAAAATAAACAAACATTCATTTTCAGCCCAATACCCTCCCACATCCACAGGAGCCCATGCACAGCTGTGTGCAAAAGTCTTAGCGCCCCCCCGCCAAACAAATGGCCCATGATCGTTTTCTCAGTGAAAATAAGGACACGCCCTCTACAAGACACACTTCTGCACATTTTAATGCACAATAACTGCTTTATTTGCTGAATTGAACAGAATAAATTCAATAAAATGTGGCCTGTGCTAAACATTTATGACACTTTAATGTGGTATTTTAAGTTTTTTTTTCTTAAATATGTTAAATTCAGCAAATAAATAGAAATTGCACAATAAAATTGGCAGAAAATGCCATATTTTGGTTTGTTATCTGTAGACAAGGTGTACTCATAGGAAAAGAAAGCCTGTCATTTGACTGGGGGTGTTCACATTTTTGCATATTCCATCATTTTCCAACTTAATTTAACAACCAATTAAAATGTGGCTGCAACCAAAACACTTTCCAAGTCGACTCAAGTTTTGGGTTCGACAGATTCGAGAGACGCACAAACTTTATTTACAGTGTAGATCCGCGTCTGCGCACATCTGGGGAACATCTGTTTCCATTTTATTGCACTTCTGTCTTATTAGTAGGACATCTATGAACAGTTGATCAAAAACTCACTTTTTCTTTAAAAGCACTTTTTTTTCACAACCCAAATCTGCTTTTGCACTACAGTTTCACAGTATGTACAGTCTGACCCCCCCTCGGTCAAATAAACACACAGTCCACAGTTAAAATGCTTCTATTTTAGTGCACAGTTGCTGTTTATCTGCAGAGATTAACACATTAGGGTGGAAAAAATGTAATATAAGCCTTTTTATAACATGTGCCTTATACACAGGCCCCATTTTATGGTTTATTATCCCACCTTGATTAATTAAATTCAGCAATTGTGTATGAAAATGTGCTGGAGTGTGTCTCTGAAGAGGATTATTTACACACAAATCCACAAATTAACAAAAACATTATGGTTTGGGTGTAACATTTTTACACACAAATCAACAAAACATTTTGATTTGTCTGTGATTTATTTACACATAAATCAACAAATTAACAAAATGTTGATCTGTGTGTAAATAATTTACACACAAATTAGTAACAAAAACAAGTTGATTTGTGTGTAACTCATAACTCAGACAAATTAACATGTTTTTGCCCTTTGACCAGAGGGGCCAAAACTTTTGCACATGGCTGTTTTTAGAGCATATTTGGAGGATTTGGGGAAAATATTGATGTCAAATGAGTTTCCAGGCGTCTCCAGAAGTGCACTGTTAATGGGACACAGGGGATGATGGGAAATACAGGGTTATAATGAGTGTAATCCTCAAACCGCACCGTCCCGCCACATCCAGCTCAGACGGGCGGCGTCCCGCGCGCTCCCCGGCCAGGGAGCGTCCCAAATCTGCTCCTGCTGTCCCTCACAGTCTCTGGGCCTTAACGTCCTACACACCTGTCTCAGACCCTCTTCCGGAAACATTGAGCACGTAAAAATAAAACAAAAAACCCCAAAAAACCCAAAAACAAACAAACAGTCATAATACTGATCTTCTTAAATCTTCTCTCTCTTTTTCACATTAAAAAAAGGGGAAAAAAATCTAAAATCCATCCGGTTTCACACGTGCAAGCCGTCCTCGGCAGGAGCTTCCGAGATTCAGCACAATTTAACACTTGTGGTTCATGGCCAGCTGTGAGAGAGAGACAGAGAGAGAGAGACAGGGAGAGAGAGAGAGAGAGACAGACAGACAGAGAGAGAGAGAGAAAAAGAGAGAGAGAGAGAGAGAGAGAAAGAGAGAGAGAGAGAGAGAGAGGGAGAGAGAGAGAGAGAGAGAGACAGACAGAGAGGGAGAGAGACAGAGAGAGAGAGAGAGAGAGACAGACAGAGAGAGAGAGAGACAGACAGAGAGGGAGAGAGACAGAGAGAGAGAGAGAGAGACAGAGAGAGAGAGACAGAGAGAGAGAGAAAGAGAGAGAGAGAAACAGAGAGAGAGAGAAAAACAAAGAG
>JBBPCY010000039.1:35099194-35111313 GCA_037974405.1 Brachyalestes nurse
TGGAATCATCTGCTCCTGTTTCTTCACTGGTTCAGGACTTCAGTTAGATGCTCTTTGTTCTACTTGAATGATTCATACATACGTCACTGTGTGTCTTAACAAACAAAAAAACAGGAAACTAGTCAGGTTCAGGGAGTGGACTGGAAATTGGAGAACTGTTCTTCAAGACTACATTCCTTGAAAGCAAAATAAGGCTCAAGACTTTTGCACAATACTGTATATGTATATAGGAAAGGCTACTCAAGGAATGCTGTGCTATTAGTGCTTCTAATGCTATTTAAAAATGCTATTAATTCTAGTAGCTATTTCATTATACTATTTTGTACTTTGGAAAATAGTTAAAGTGGTTTAGCATTTTCTTAAAGCAGAGGTTTTACAAGATCTGTACTTGTACACTCAGAGACACACTATTTTAATTATACTATATTTTTAAGCACAGTGTCTTCATTTTACATTACTATTATACTCTTCTAGGTAAGGGTACTGTCCTCGGTTGCTGCCTTTGCCTTAACTCTGTGCAGGCAGACTCATAAAAAAAGAGCTGAAATACACATGGGAGTATTAGTTTAAGGCACACTAAAGAGATCACGCTATCTTGCTCTCATATTAATTTCCGTGTCATATATAAGTTGTGAAACATTATTTCCCTTTAGGCGGAAGAGGGGAATAAATCATTGCGTGGTGGAGTTTCGACTGAAGACTCATTATTTTGGAGTAGTCCTCCACGGAGGCTTAGCAGAAGGCTGGATCACGACCAGGTTCTTTCCTGTAGTCTGAGACGCTGGCGCAAAACACCAGCGGTGAGGATTCAATTCGGCTGGCTTAAGGTTGTGATCAAGATCTGGCACGGAAAAAAGCCTGGTGGCGGAAAGCAGGGTTCACGAGTTCAACTGTGAAATGTGAATTGGCCAGGAAGAAGTGGGACGCTTTTTCTTGCCCTGCCAGATTTCTCTACAAGGACAGAGTTCCTCCTCAAACTACTGTGGCCATCATTATCACCACCATCATCATCACCATCATCATCACCATCACCATCATCATCATCAGAATCATCATCACCTTCATCATCACCATCATCATTATCACCATCATCATCAGCACCATCATTATCACCTTCATCATCAGCACCATCATTATCACCTTCATCATCATCACATCATCATCATCATCACCACCGTCATCACCATCACCATCATCATCATCATCACCTTCATCATCATCACCATCATCACCTTCATCATCATCATCATCATCATCATCACCTTCATCATCATCACCATCATCACCTTCATCATCATCACCATCATCATCATCGTCACCTTCATCATCATCACCTTCATCATCATCACCGTCACCTTCATCATCATCACCATCACCATCACCACCATCATCATCACCATCATCAGCACCATCATCATCTCCATCATCATCACCACCACCTTCATCATCACCATAATCATCATCGCCAATATGATTACCACCATCATCAGCACCATCATCATCATTTCCATCATCATCATCACCATCATTATTTCCATCATCATCACCATCATCATCACCACCATCACCATCATCATCATCATCATCATCATCATCATCAGCACCATCATCATCAGCACCATCATCTCCACCACCGCCATTACCACCACCATCACCATCATCACCACCACCATCACCATCATCACCACCACCACCATTCTCATCACCACAACCATCCTCATCATCACCATCACCTCCACCATCACCATTATCACCATCATCACCAACACCACCATCACCTCCACCATTTTCATCACAACAATCTCCACTATTACATCACCATCACCACTTTCACCATCATCACCACCACCATCATCTCCACAAACACCACCACGATCCTCACCACCACAACCACAATCACCACCAATGCCATCACCGTCACCACCACTATCACCATAATCACTATCACCATCACCAACACCTCCGCCATCACCACCACAACAACAATATCCCTTTCCTAGTTCTTTCAAGGTTGATAAGTACCAGAAGGTGGCTGCCACATTGCAGCCATACATATCCATCTTACATTCTCCATTCACATTACCAATCCTAAAGGAACAGCAAGAGAAGAAAACTAATTTACATAGTATCTAAAAGTCTGCGTAATGCTAAGTGGTGCGGTACAACCTCATAGCTCCAGCGCTAAGCAAAACCATGGACACCAAACATGTCTTGGCTGATCATTTGGGGTAAGAACTGTGTCTCATTGAATTATTCCCTTAAAATCCTCAAGAGCTCAAGAATCAATCGCCTAATAACCCACCAAACCAAGATAAAACACAATTTAGTCAGTTCACAAATCACAAATACATGCAGTACATGCACTTTTTACAGATAAAGCATGCATTCTGATGCATTCTGGGAGTTGTAGTTCAAGCCCGACAATGGAAAGAAGCAGCACATTTTTGTTAATATTTGATATTTTGGGGTCTTCACACATTCTATTAGCACATCAAGCTGGTGCAAATCTGAATTATATAAGCTATGGATGCATATAAATTCACACTCAAAGGTGATGCTTCACACCACGAAAAGCTGTGTACTGTACATGCTTGAGGTCTCAACATGTGAAGCTGAATTGCACTTATGTAGAAGAAATGTTTTTGGCCAATCTGTTTCCAAATATCTTTTTTTAGGTCCTGTTTACACTTTAGACACTAAAATCCATCTTGTATGTGAACGTTTTCACTTAAAAGACAAGTGTAATCACATTTGTGATCTGAAAGTGTTCTGAACTAGCTGTCCTGAACCTGAAGTAAACGACCATGGCCTTAACTTTGAACTGTTCGCACATGTACTCAAGCGTAGGCGTCTGAACAAGAAGGCTGAAAAGCCTTTTGCCACCTATGAAGGACAGTGCACACCACATATTGTCCTTTCCACTGTGCTTCTGTTGTGGCCGTACCTTATTTCCTGCATTGCAATAGTGAAATGTTTCATAAAGCACTAATAAATCAGCTGTACAGGCTCTGGCTGATCTGCTCCTGCCTGATTAAAAAACTGAAATACTGCACAGGAAAAAGTGATCCGATTAATGTGCAGAAGCTAAATGTCCAAAAGTTTGTAGACACTCTTTCTAATTAGTGAATTCAACTGCTTTAAGGGGTGCTCATTACTGATACATACAATCTATTGAGCACATTGGCCTTAGGCAAGCTTGACTGACATTAGGAAACTCAGGAGCAGCTGCACACAAGCCTACGGTCATCATGCTCGAGGCCAAACTTTAGCTGGGATTTGTCCTCTGGAGCAATGGAACTGTGTTCTCTATAGTACTAGAGCTACATACAATACCTTTGAGATTCAAAATGATTGGCACTTTTCCTCTGGTACAAGCAACCGTACTGCGAACAAATGTGTTTCGATTACAAAAACCCGAGCTGCTCGATGGCAGGGCTAAAAGTGGGCCGCAGCTGAGCTGACTGCATCACTGCTTTCTGATTGGGCAAAATGTCATTACAAAATGGAGAGAGGCCACTGCTTTGTACCGTCCATGCAAAAAAACAACAATGGAGATACAAACTACCAACTGGGAAGTGGATGAAGTACAAGCATGACTGTCTGTTTGGTCTGAAGATAACACTATGACACTTTTCTATGACACTAACAAATGTATCTTTACCTCTGTGAGAAACGTGAAGGTGCTCCAGGACGAGCTTCTCTGGATTAGGTTTTATCACACGGAAAAAGAATGCAGAGAAAAAAAAGAAAAATCTAGACTATAAATAATAAAAGACCACAATAACAAAAGCGACTCAGACAGAAAAACATTCTGCTGGTTCGACATCATAGACGTGGTTTTGGGACGACCGGCAATAAACTGTGGGAGAGAATTAAGTCAAAAACTCTGTTATCGGACTGAGCCTGATACAAGTTTAGGTACAGCATGGTTCCTGTATATGTATGGAAAAGTGCCTTAAGGTAGAAGTGAGTGTATATGTACCACGTCCTGAGATGATGACCACCTCCTGTTAATTAGATGTTAAAGCCAAGTGTAAACAGGGCCTCAGTCTACAATCTGGAGGAATATTTAAACATTTTTCAGTGCAATAGTGATGGCTGCTGTTCTTTTCATTTATCTTGCCAGTGTGATTGTAAATAAAAGGAAGACGCTTACTGTGAGGGGTGTTATCACCATGCCAAGAGCCAAGACCAGTGCTTAGGCTGCCGCAGCAGTGGTGTCCTTCACTGGAGACCTCCGGAGGCCAGGACTGAGTCTCACTTACCGTTAACCTGGCCTTCTGCTAACATACAGCTAACTGTTTAGCATCCCAGTGGCGCACATCTTTTTCATATAGGTGCCTTATGCTGATATCTTTTTGGGAAGTGACAACATTCGATAAGTACATCACAAAATAAAATGATTTCAAAGTCGTTTCGTGAACAATCTCGTGTACAGTTGGATCTAGAGGTTGAGGGGAAAAGGCAGGGGAGGGAGAGGGTGGGGTGGAAATAAATATGAGGCAAATATGAAGAAAATGAAAAGCAAACAAACACAAATCCCATCCAGTCTGTTGGTGGCTTTTTATCTCTCCTTGTTTTTTTTTTTGGACCAAATGCTGGACCAAATGTGAGGGAAAAATGCACACATAAAGGCATCACACACAGTTCACATAGCAATAATACACCAATTTAATGGACTGATGGAGGAAAATGAGCAGATGAATAAAGATGAGATGATACATGAAGATGTTACTGAATGAATGAATGAATTAATTAATTAATGAATTAATGAATGAATGAATGGATGGATGGATGGCCAGATTAATGGTTGGAAGGACAATGGGTAGATGAAAATCGAGAAACAAACACTGAGCTTGTGGCTGTTTTTGTGAAAGTGAGGCATGCAATATCTTTCCCTGCTCCACACATGCAGACACACACACTGTGATCGAGCAGAGAGAGAAAGAATGAGACAAGCTCTCACAATCAATAGGAAAAATCCATAGCGCAGTCCAGATACTCTTTACCAACCCACTTCTCCATTTCCTTTCCATCAAAGCAGTTTTCAGAACCAGCATAAAGCAGATAAACAATATGCAGGAAGACGCAATGTCAGAGTCACATTGACGTCCTGGCCTTTGGCCACATCGATACCGTGGTTATGAAGGTATAGTACAGTCAGTCAATGGAAGACATGGAGCAGTGGGGGTGTTAAGGTACTGAGACCATTCTAATGGATTCGGGCAGCACAAAACAGAACTGCTGGTGGGACGTACTGGCTTGCGCGGTCCGCTGAGTGATCTCGTTGGTGAAGGCTCCGATGCCCTTGCTGGAAATGGCAGCCAGGGAGAAGCTGTACTCCGTGTTTGCTCTCAAACCTTCCACCACGTAGGAGGACCTCGACTCAAAACTCTTCTTTTCCTGTTCCAAGAGAGACAGAATTGATCTGAAATCTTTATACAGCCAAACAAACTCTTATTTGCACAAACTCTTTTTTGCAATGATACAAATCCCTTCAGTCAAGTAACATCAAGTTTATTTACATAGCACATTATCATACACAGGGACATTCAGTGTGTTTTACAAGAAAATAATAAAAAATAGAATAAAGTCAAAAGAATAGAAGAAATCAAATAACTAAAATAATACATAAAATCAATTAAAGAAGATTGAAAGTGAAAAGAAGTGCTGAAATTTAAAGGATGGTGGCGTTTTTATATATAATTGAGCGTTTTTAAAGCTACAGATCTGATACTGATGGGAAGTTGGTTGGACAGCATAGTGGATAAACACCATTTCATCATGTTTAGATCTTTTCACCACTAGCTGAGCAGCTCCTGCAGATCTAAGATTTCTAGCAGGATTTTATACGTTAAACATTTCAGAGAAGAATTTAGTTCAGGACATCCAGAGTGAAGACACTTTTTATTGGTTTAAAATGCATATTGTCAACAAACTGCTTTAGCCGAAGAGGTGAATAAAGCACAGTTAAAGATCCATAATGGAAAAAAGTGTTTGCAATTTGGAAAGCAATTTGGAAAAAAAAAAATATTTTTATTCCAAAACAAGAACTCATGTGACAAATTCCAATGAAATGAAAATGAATTAGTGAGTGTATCAAAATGACCCATAATGTGTCATTTTAATACACTCACTCATTCATTTTCTAAAACTGCTTAATCCTTACTAGGGCCACGGGTACCCGGAGCCTATCCCGGGACCAAGGGCGTGAGGCAGGGACTCACCCTGGACGGGTGCCAGCCCAGCGCAGGTCATTTTGACCCAGTACAGAAAATAAGGGAAGCCGTATCCTTATTTCGCCTTGTTGTGCTTTCTTGCCCACTCACAGCTGCTGGTTTCTCCCCGCTGCTCCTCTAATAAACCAGGAGTCTCACCTGAGTGCTAAACTTGGTCGGTTTGTAGATAAGCTCATAGCTCTTGATGGGCTCTTTAGAGAAGGGAGGGTCCCATATCAGCTCGATGCTCGTATCTCTCACTTTGCCCGCTCTGAACTTCCCCGGCTGTCCCGGCACTAAAGAGTTTATAAACAAGCAAATCATTTTCATCTGAATACACAGAAAACTTCTTGTTGAGGGATATTTAAAAAAATGTGATACATTTTTCCCATTCCATTGGATACTCATATATACTCTATTAGATACTCATAGATTCTCCATTAGATACTCATAGATACTCTATTAGATACTCATAGATACTCCATTAGATACTCATAGATACTCCATTAGATACTCATAGATTCTCCATTAGATACTCATAGATACGCTATTAGATATTCATAGATACTCTATTAGATACTCATAGATACTCCATTAGATACTCATAGATACTCTATTAGATACTCATAGATACTCATAGATACTCCATTAGATACTCATAGATACTCTATTAGATACTCATAGATACTCAATTAGATACTCATAGATACTACATTACATACTCATAGATACTTCATTACATACTCATATATACTCTATTAGATACTCATAGATACTGCATTAGAAACACATAGATAGTCCATTAGATACTCATAGATACTCTATTAGATACTCATAGATTCTCCATTAGATACTCATAGATACTCTATTAGATACTCATTAAACAATAATTGGCGATAAATCTTTTATTAATTGTTTTACAACTAAAGTGGAGTTTATAAACTCAAGAATAATGTCTGTGAGCATAAAATTGAAAAATTCTTCTTACGAGCTGAGTCATGAAAAAATATATTGTTATATATTTTTCTCATTCTAACTATTATTATGTATAATAAAACAATAACTGGCAACACATCTTATCTTAATTGGCTTGACAACACTTTTCTTTTAATGTTACATCACTGTCAACACACCAACAGTAAATGCAGACTGTAGAGGCTGCAGTGTGGGTTAAGAGTTGTGCACGACTCCTAAAAAATGTTGGAAACACTTCACCTGAAAATTAAACTGAGTAAACTGAGCTCATCTGGAATGTTGGAGCATGTCAAGTAAGATATAAACCCTCAAAAAGGTCAAAATGAGTGTGTTACTGTTTGCTTTCAGCCAGCCTTAGGGATTAGTGCCATCTGAAAACTGTTGATCTTTTTTTAAAAAACAGTAAAAAGTATTTCTCTAATTTCTGTTTTGAAAGCCTCATGGGCACCCTCAGTGCCGATTCACTGTATTGAGCTCCAGAACTGTGTGTGTCTGATTATGTTATCGATCTCCCAGAATTTAATTAATTTTCCAGAACCTATTCATGAGAGAAAAAGTGTGTCCGCACCTTTCACGCTGATTAAAACAGTGTTTTCAGTAACAATGCATAATATCACGTGTTATTTGATAAAAGCCCTTGTTTGAGAAAGATAATAATGCTTGCATTTTATTATAGAAATAAAATACTGTGTATAGTGTTCTGTTTTCTGATAAATCGATTCATCAAAGTACCAAGACTGATCTGTTATGGAAATAACCATTAGCTGCACCCCTATTTATTTCTTAATGCTCACATTTTAAACAGAGATTTCTTTCCTAAACTCTGTTATTGCTAATACTAGATGGATACAAAACTGAAGCGCATGATCACCTTATTGATAAAGCCACAAATAAGCTTTAACGGTGTCTGAAAAAATGTTTGATTTTGACCATTACTCTCACTCTTTATTGTTATGCCTCTCTTAACACACCTTGTTTAATTACCAAGCCCTTCAGAGTCGAATCCGGTGTGTTAAGATTAGGTGTGACACAAACATTGAATCCCAGTGGCTGGAACTGAGAACCACCACTATTAGCTACATCCACTCACCGCCAGGCATAACTTTCACATGCACGGGATCCGAGAAGGGCCCATCTCCGACAGAGGTGAAGGCCAGCACGCGGATGGTGTAGGTTTCGGACGGCACCAGGCTCTGGATGGTGGTGATCACGCTGTCCTGCACATTATGGATCTGCCAGTTGTTCATTGGCTGAGACGGGTCCATAGTGTAGTAGACGCGGTATCCTTTAATCTGGCCGTTGGGTTCCTCTGGCTCCTCCCACCGCACGATCACGGTGTTCTGTGAGATGATCTGGGCTTGGATGTTGCGGGGTGGGCTGGCTGGAGCCTGCTCTCCTGTCCTGGCCTCCACCTTGTTGCTGGGGGGGCCTTGCCCAATGGTGTTGACCGCAGAGACACGTATTTCGTACTCGGTGTTGGGGTACAGGCCCCCAATGCTGTAGCGAGTGGTGGTGATGCCGTCCATTGTTTCAAACTTGCTGTCAGGTGACTTGGCACGATACTGGATGATGTAATAAGACACAGGGTCAGGGTTGCCCGAGTCCCAGGTGATGGTTACGCTGGTTGCGGTGGTCTCTGTGACGATGGGGGTCCCGGGAGCTCTGGGTAACGCTGAAATGAAAACGAGGCATTGCCGCTTTACAGAGAGGTTTTGCAGAGAAAACAGTAAATATATAGAGCTGCTGCCAAAATAACAAACAACAGATGGTGTCATCACTGAATAATGCGTTCACAACTTAGCTTCCATCGGGGGCCGGGGAGTAAACTGTACATTATGAGACGTTAACAATATTTACACACTTACATCAAACTCTTATTTCAGAAAAGAGAGAAAAAATTCAGTGTTCCGCAGCATGGGCCCCTTTGACTCTTCCAAGTCGACCGCAACAACAAAAGCATTGAATATGAATGTTTTATCACTCTTGGCATATTGAAAGAAGCAGAAATTCTGTCACAAGTGCAAAATTCTAAGCTTTGTGTTGGTAAGTAAAAGAGGAGATATTTTATTATTTAAATCGGTTGAAAAGTTGAAAAGAAAACAAGACATTTCACAAGACATTTTTCACTTTTTTTGCTTATTTCTGAATTTCTGTCCATCCATTATCCAAGCTGCTTATCCTAACCAGCAGTCCATATCAGGTACAAACACATTCACATCTAGGGGCAGTTCTCTTGATGAGCATGTCTCTAGATTGTGGGACTAAGACAGAGTTGGTAGAAATCCACACAGACACAGTGGAACATGCAAACTTTAAACATTAAGTATCCAGACCCCCCCGACCAGAAATCAAACCCAGGACCTTCTCACTGTGAGGTGACAGTGCTTAGCAACGCACAACTGCACCACCCAAACAAATCAGTCCATCAGTTGTGAATACAAATAATTATGTAACTTAATATATAATTAACCGTGCGAAGACATAATTACATTTCAGCAGTGTACCAACACGGCAATAATAACTAACTTGTCCAGTTTTCTTATTATTTCAGTCAGAGCCATTTCTATGCCTATATACAAAGGTCTCCCACAGTCTCACGATGCTACCAAGCTGGGGCCATGAATGTACTGCCAGCGTATATTTTTGACCCACTGATCCAGTGCCATTGAACAGCTCAACAAGCTCGAGGGAAAACATTACATTGTGTTGGGGAAAAGGGACAAGCTTCCTGCCCACAAAGAGAACGAGTCCTCAGTGGCACTTTTCTACTAGTACAAGGAACTGTGCCGTATCACAAACAAATGTTTTTCCATTACGATTAAATCGACCCCTAACCTGAGCTGCTCGACGGCAGGGCCAAAACTGGGCTGCAGCCGAGCTGACTGTGTCACTGCTTTCTGATTGGTCAAAAATGCTGTCATAACAACGACAAACTTTACTGTCAGCACAAAAAACCCAATGGAGATACAAACTAACATCTGGGCAGTTGACAAAGTACAAGCACTGCTGTGCTAGGGCTGATGATAAATTTCAGTGGGCGTTTTCTATGATGCTAACAAATTTATCTTATATGACTAAAAAGTTACCTGAGTTAGGTTTTCATCACACGGCTAAACAACAACAAGAAAAAAATGTAAAAAGATTATAATTAAAAGACCACAATGACAAAAGCAGAAAAACATTCTGCTGGTTCGAATCCATGGACGTGGTTTTGGGGCCGGCTATAAACTGTGTGGAGAGAATTGAGTCGTTACCGGGCTGAGATGCACGGAAAAAAAGTGTGGGACAGTTTAGGTACAGCATGGTTTCTGTAGACCTTTGGAAAAGGCCTTTAGACCACCAGCCAGACGGAGGCTGTGGCACTGTCAAGAACTGAACAGAAAAACGCCAACACTAAGACATTATAAGTTCTGAGTCATGGTTTGACAGAATTGGCTGTCAGTTGACAAGAAAATCCAACAGGAAATATTCTGCTTACATTTAACGATGACCTGGGCCACAGCTTCGATGATGCCCAGGCTGCTCATGGCCACGCAGGTGTAGTTGGCCGACTCACGAACGCCGTTCAACTCCAGGACGTTTCGGCCCACCGGCATCTCGTCTTCGGGCGTCAGGTCTTCAGAGTTCAGCATCCACTTCACGTAGGGCATGGGGGAGCCCACCGCTACGCAGGTGATATTCACACTGCCCCCTGGCATGATCTCGTGACTGGAGGGCAGGATGGTAAAACGAGGCGGCACTCGACGAACTGCAGCGGAAAAGAGAAAGAAAAACAGGCGGAGATAACAATAATGGCAAAGGAACATGTGGGCTTTCTGTATATACTAATGTAGACACAATTGAGGAGCCACTCTGGCCATTAGAATCAGCAGAATGGGCACATATCACTACATTTAAAAGGGCACGTTGCTAAAAATAAAAGAATGGTACCAGACAGTGTGGTTTAGTAATATAAAATAAATTAAATACATAGGAATTCAGACCATTAAAGGAAAAGAAAGGTCAAACAGTTGTTCTAATAAACTATCACAAACGAATCCACAGGGAGACATTGTGTGTTTAAGGTCACAGAAACCCTTTAAGTTTGCCATTTCAGGTAGTATTAGCGTTCTGCAAAACTGCCAGCACTAAATAAACATCAAAACAGTCAAGTTTAACTTTGTAGAACCGGATTCAATGCTGTTGCTTGCGATTTACTGTAATATACTGAGAACTGCTTGGAGAAAGCGTGACTGCAACATCAAATAAATACCAGCGTTTAAAACCTAAACGAGTAATCATTGTTGAAAAACTCTCAGCTTTTAAAGGTTCATTGCCTTACTGTGTTCAATGTTATTGTGCCTTTAGGACTGATATGTGTATATGATCTCTGTTCTGATTGACTGCATGTTGTTAAAAAAGCAGCTCATGTGTGATATGGGCCCTTTAAACACTAATGTTCATTTGATGTAAAAGTCAGGTTTTCCCCACATTTTTGTCAAATAGCTACTCAACTAAAAGATAGATAGATCAATACACTGACAGAGAGACAGACAGGCACACAGATAGATAGACCAATAGAGAGACAAATAGGTGGATAGACAGATGTGTATATACTGTATATATGTATATATAATTATATACACACACACACACACACACACACACACACACCGACTTCAGAGGCACTAGTCGACTCTGCCTGAAGGAGTGTTTTTTTCCCTCTCTCTGTACCTGCTTGTGCCCGCAATGCAGTCTATGCCTCTGATTGGCTGATGCTGACACGTGTTCCGTGACTTAACCAGTTATTGTAGTCCCTTCATAAAAGGGGCGGTACCATTGTCGCTTAGAGGGAAGGTAAACACAGACAACAACAAGGCGAGAGACACGGCAGCAGAGGAGACAGACACACATCACATGTGTGGAGATACTTCACTCTAGACACAC
>JBBPCY010000039.1:35177315-35190924 GCA_037974405.1 Brachyalestes nurse
TCCAGCAGGACTGTGTCCCAGAACACAAAGCAGCTCCATAAAGACGTGGCTGGAGGAGTTCAGTGTGGAAGAACTTGTCCTGACCTCAACCCAATCCAGCACCTTTGGGATGAACTGGAACGGAGATTGTGATCCAGACCTTCTCATCCAGCATCAGTGTCTGATCTCATAAATGCTACAGAATGAATGGGAACAAATTAGCACAGAAACTCCAAAATCTTGAGGAAAGCCTTCCAAGAAGAATGGAAGCTGTTATGACTGCAAAAGGGGGATCGACTCCATATTAATGGTCAGGTGCTCCAACACTTTTGCCCATATAGTGTATAGTTCATAAACCTTGAAAATCCTCCGCTCACTTATTAGGGGTGGGGAACATGGCAAAAATGATTCTTCTCTAGCGTTACAAAAAAAATTGGCATTTTAAAATCATAAATGTCATTTGTCACAAATCACCTTTTCCACAGTATCCATACATTTCTGCCTGATTCATTGGTCCCTCAGGTGTGTTTGTTGGGATCAATGATGGAATATAAATGTACGAGGTAACAGCAACGGGGAAAACATTTGATTGGATTTGTTTTTATTCATTTAAAAGAACTATAAAGCCAATTTGTATTCCACTAGCCTGCAGAAAGAGGCCACCAGACTCAGAGGAACCGGGCCATGGAGCTCACACGTGACAGAAGATAATCACATGGCTGTAACGGTGCTCAAAAGACAAGCACTGTCACGCTTGTCATGTTTTAATATATGCAGCTTTGTGTCAGGTATTGAGATTTAATGTGTTGAGAGCACTTCTGTTCTCGTCAGCCTTGACATATCACTCTGCCCTCAGCACACTGCTGCACTTCAGCTAATTCATTAGCAAAAACAACTCTTACTGTTTCCATAACTACAATACACACATATATATAGGCACCTTGGGACCCTGGATTGTTCCCATACCGACGGGACTTAATAAAGCAGTTAGAACCTTAGAGACGTACATAAGGCATGGCAGGTGCTGGACAGTGAGGAGAGCAGGAAGGCCAGCAGGAGCAGGAGGGCTGAAGGAAATGCACGGGGCCCTGGACGGGGCGGGCCTCTGCTGGGACGGGAAGCCATGGCAGGACCTCACGCACGATTGTCACACTGGAAAGAGAAGGGAGAGTTAAAGTTAGCCTTGTATTCGTTTTTTGGAAGAAATTCTAAAAAAATCTTTCAGTGGATGGTTCCTCAAGAGAGCGTTTTTGTAAGAATGCTTTTTTGTAAATGAGATGTTAGTGTAAAGAACCTTTTTAACATCTGTAGAACCTTCTACATTAGATTATGATCACTTTATCTTGAATTTAAGAACAACTTGGGAACCTTAGTGGTTTGGAAGGACACTCAAAACAGTACCAAAGAAAATTTTCATTAAAAGTCGACAAAAATGTGACCAATACGCAACATGCATGGTGATTAAAAAAGAAGTCCAATTGCAACGCATTGTCTGAAGAATAAATGTTGAATGTCCGTTGCTGCAGCTCTGTAGATGCTCACCTTGGCTTTAACTGATGTAAACCGAAACCTAACACTCATCTTAATTCCAGTCTATCTTTATCTTCATCTTCAACCCAAAACCTAAACCAAACACTAACCCTGGACCTTACCTCTGGACTGGGTTTCCCAAAACAGTTGGGTTTAACAATAGCATCTTCTCACGAGGATGTTTCCTACCTACTCTCTCTCCACCTGTTATGGCGATTTTAATGCTAAGATGCTTTTGAGAAACGTCTGTAAATTGGCTAAAAAGGATTATTACTTGAGTAAGAACCAAATTTTCCATGAAAATTTCACATCAGGAAAACCAATTTGAGCTGTAGTGCCAAGAGAAGATTCACAGTAGAAAATGAGCTTCAAAGAATGTCCATTTCTACGTTCTATGGTGTGATATTAGTGTTATCGAATTCTGAAGAACGTACGTCCAGACATCTGTTTGCAAACGGCAGTCATTTCTGGGTAAAATTCAGACAGCGATCTTATCATTCTATGGTCTTGCAGCATCCGTTATAAACAATGTACTTGCATTCTCAGAATTCGCCAGATATCCTGTAAATAAAGCCCCATTCTGGCTGAATGTAATTTTAAAAAGATTTCATGCAGGATAAAGTATCTGAGTAGTTTTTCCAAACCATCACAGGTGACCTTAACTCAGATCTTCACACTGTCATTAGTCTCAATAACAATAAAAATAAGGTACACAGTATATTCCTATTTGCTGGTTTTGTTATTCCATTAACATGAGGGTGATTTGAACAGGACCACATTACTAAAATAATTTTTCCATAGGTGTACAGGAACCTTGCTGCACCTAAACTTTGATGTTCCAGTGTATCTGACTCAATTCTCTCCACAGTTTATGGCCGGTCGCCCCAAAACTGCGTCCACTGATTCAAACCGGCAGAAAGTTTTTCTGTCAGAGCTGCTTTTGTGATTGTGGACTTTTATTATTTATAGTCTTGTTTGAGTTTTTCATTTATTCATGGCATTCTTTATCCATGTGGTGAAAACTTAACCCAGATAACTGGTTAAAGACGTCCTGGATCACCTTCTTGTCACAGCGTTAAAAGATAAATTTGTTAGTGTCATGAAAAACTCCCACTAAATTTATCTTAAGCCCAAACAGACAGTAGGGCTTGTACTGGTTTGACTTCCCAGTTGTTAGTTTGTGTCTCCATTGTGATTTTTGTGTGGACAGTAAAAAACAACGACCTCTTTCCATGTTGTGATGAAATTTTGACCAATCAGACAGCAGTGATGCAGTCAGCTCGGCTGCGGCCCTCTTTCAGCCCTGCCGTCGAGCAGCTCTTGTTCAGCTCGGGTACGGGTTGCTTTATTTGTACTGGAAAAGCACCATAAGGGAGTCCCAGGCTTATTACCTGTCACTACAGATTAATACTGAATTAAACTCATGCATATTGTTGAAAATAATCAGTTAAAGTTATAGTTGATCAGGTTCAAATTTGAACACTTTTCTACCAACCTAAAATGTAAAAAATAAGCCAAGACATTCTCGTTGTGCAACCAGTACACTGGAGCTACGAGGCTGAAGTGGCTAACATGTACTGGAAGCTTATACACCATTAGCACCTTAATCCTCACACAGTTGCCTTAAAATCAACAGAGTTTTAAAGAAATATCAAATAGTCATTTGTAACAAGTCTAAAATGTAGCAACTAGCGTGAGGCTGGCCAGCGCTCGAAAAACGCTTTTAATCCTAAAGAACAATTATAGCAATCTTCTTTTAGAATCAGGACATGATGTTGATCTTCTAGTTTGAAAGGCCATGATACCACACTGGAAAATGTTTATATATCTACAACCACACAAGAAAAGCCATACATAGAATCTGTACTTACATTGTAACCTTTCACATGCATCCAGGATTCTAATTAACAACACACTCTAAAAAATCAATGTGTGTTACAAATTATTTATGATGATGTTTTACCTATTAAAAGTTGCTACGAATGCATGAATACATGAGCAGACGAGTCCTAATTGTCTATTCTTCATTAAATTTTCACACTATGTAAACACTAGCTGGTGTTTTCAAATATTTTTTTCCTAACAGAAAGTATTGTCTCTCAAACACTATAGCTCTAAAAATAAAAGCAAAAAATCTTCAAAAATTAAACACGTTAAGTAAAAGGGTTCACTGTAAATAACTTTTGGTGTTCAGACAGTGATGAGTGTAACTCTTTGGTTTAGTATGATATTTTGGTATCGGTACTGAAATTAACATCCTCGTATCCTGACAGCTCTACCACAATCGCAGTACCTCCAAACAATGCAAGAATTATTTTCCTTCACTATGTAATTAATATCTTACATCATGAAAGAATTGCTTACACCAACTATTCAGCTCATAATGAACGGTCCACTCTGACTCGAATCCCTGCGTAAGTGCTGCGGAACGCCTGGACGCTGCTGTAATGCATTGTAGCATTAATCTGTAGCACTTGTGCTACCATTCGACTATAGCTGATATGGATTTTTTTACAAGGGGCCCATTAATTATTGAAAAACTTCCCAAGCAGTGTGTGTTTTACTGGCTGGCCTTCACTTTTGGTGCGACGGGCGCCCGAGAGTGTCAGGGGGGGAAGGGCAGAGGATTTTTTTTCACCAGTAGCAAAGGATTCGCCTGTCCAGCAGCCCGCTGTGCAGACCCACCCCAGAGAGCAGTCAATATCTGCACGAGTAAAATCGATTTTGCTCATTTCTGGGCGTGTGCAGGTGCGAGGGCCAGCGAGCCAGCATCCACTATTACCTCGGTCCACGCATAACTCCTTTCTTTCTGGTCCGCTCGTGGACGGCTCGGCTCTGATGAATAACACTGGTGCCGACTCTGAGCAGGAGCAGCACCTATTTAAGGCAGGTAGATAATCAATTTGGGGATTACCATAAATCAGAGGTGGACGCAGCCATATAAAAGCCTGACCAGGAGCCACTGTCTCTGCCCATTACGATTTCAAATTGATTTTTACCAGAATAGATTCCCGCGAGCTTCTAAACAATAAATTCCTCTTAGGAGGAAACGATACCGGCCTCAAAGAGGAGATGAGCACTGTGGGAGGTGCCGCAAAAACGTAAATATTGGTAAGGTATTGTCTCTGGAAATGGATTTTGCTGTACTGTAGATGAAAGCCCAAATACAGCAAACCACAAACAGGCCTGACTCCAAGACACACTGAACACTAAAGCTAAATAAATCCAGAAGAAGTAAAGGCGCCGCTGAGTGCCGCCTGCAGTGCACTCATGTTATGCCCGGAATACACTGTATGATTTGGAGTAAGACTCCTAACACTACGCTTGCCTACCTCTGTTATATGCAAAAACTGTCAGTCGCTTTGCCAAATAATGTAAGTATAAATGGAATACAGTAAACTCTTGCTTATCATGGGGGTTGTGTTCCAAGAGCACCTGTGTATAGTGAAAAACTGTGTTGTTATTTTATAGTGTAAACCCTAAATATGCCCCCAGATACGCTCCCAAAACTCTTTAATTTCATTTTAAACTCATTAACCTCAAAGAAAATGTAAAAGTAAACCCGTATTCGTACTGTACAGTTTACACTGAACTGCTGTCTCCCACAGTGCTAGAATGTAAAATAGCGATGTTACCCCTGCATTAACTGTACTGTGTTTTCTTTGGTATAAGCAGAGTAAATACAGTAATACATTCATTTAATTTACAGTAATAAAAATAAAGGGCTTTAAGAAGAACAAAACGAAAAACACGAGAACACTTGAGACGCTGCACAGGGGAAATTCTGGACTGCAGCTTCACAGGACAACAGCCAATCAGCAGCAAGGAGAAATAAATAACGTTCTCGGATTGGCTACTTTCAAACCTCCCGTCTCTGAGTACAGCTGACTGTGACGTCTGGGCCTTGTCTGCCACGCCCCCTTGTCCTCCTGCTGGTTGTTTATGTTTGGGGGTGGCGCTGAACAGCGGAGGTTCATTCCGTTCAGGTGTCTGACTGTCTTGCTAACCGCCGCGCCCAAACATAAACAACCAGCGCGAGGACGAGGGGGCGTGGCGGGTGAGGCCTGGATGAAACAGTCAGCTGTGAAAATCTGCGATGGACTGAAACTGCAACTGCTGATCCGGGGGTTACTGTACATGCAAAAGCATCATGAAAACTCTTTAACGGTTCGTTTTTTTCTGTTCCTCTGTTAGACAAGGCAGACGTGGTGTTAACTGTTGAGCGAGGCGAGGAAGGAGGTCAGCTCGTAGAGACAGGTGGCACAGAGCGGAAAAGTCCGAAAACATGGAAAAGCGAGCTGTTTTTATTAGATACAGCAAACAGTAGAATATGATTTTACAGAGCAGACAATAAGTGCACGTTGCAGCGGAGTGAGACAGTAAAAACAAACAAGGCGAGAGTTGGAGAAGAAAAGACCAAAAACAGCTTCCAATAAAGTGAACTGAAGAAGTTGCTGCTGTGCTTGTTAGCCTTTGCACAACAAAGAATATAGAGGTGTTTATTTCTAAGCCGGTTTTGATTTAATATCAATGATCAATTATGAATGAGATTATGAAATGGCTAATAAATGATTACTAATTGTTATTAATGATGCAATTCTAACAAAATATGAGGACTATTATACATAGTAAAGAATATTAATAATCACAGTATTGATAACTAGAATGTATTTGTTAATATGACTAATTATCAGTACAAACAAGTTCATACATAGAAATAAATCATGGTACAACTTCCCCTAGACTCAAGATAATCAATCTGGAATTGAGTTTTGCCAACATAGATTTTGGAGTGTCTTCATTTTGTGAAGAGGAAATGATATCAGTGTGAAAGAAGGAATGACAAAATAACAACGATGAGTCATTTTAGTACCGCACATTTTCTCCAGCCGCACTTTAATCATCAGTGGAGGCCACATTCATACAAAACTCTGACCAGGAATCATCATTCATCACTGGAGGTCAGATAGTCAATTTGGGATTGAATTGTATCAGAATTTGTGTAAAGAGGAAATGACACAGGCGTGGACCATGAAATAAACAACAGCAAGAATAATTAATAATCTACACACGCCTTTATTGCCATTCGTTAATCAAGACAGACACATCAATATAAATTCCAACCTGCAGCCACGGTCCATCACAACCCTCAAGATATTCAATTTGGCATCGATTTTTACCTGAATTCTGTTTACCACCTCTTTTTTTTCCAAAAGAGGATATAACATCAGCCTGGAACAGGAAATGAGCCAATGACGACAACAATAGAAAATCTCTACTTCTAATGTTCATCATTTATCATAAATCATTTGTGAACACATCCATAAAAGACTCCAACCAGTAGGGAGTCCCCACTACTACATTAAAGATAATCTGTTTTGGATTGATTTTTCCTAAGTCAATTCATATAAGTTTCCATTTTCTAAAGAGGAAATAATGACAATAATGACAATAATGAATTATTTTACTATCTCTAATCTCCTTCAGAATCTAGAGTGGGTTTGAGATGTCTTCTGGTTGCCCTGCTTTCAACCCCAGTCACTTTATGCCAAAGCTCACTAGCGTTAGGCCTGATCATGAAAGGGTAGCTGGTGCTTTATTAATATTAATATATAACAATTTGTACATTTAAAGCACTATTGGAGTACAAGGCTAACATGGACAAATCGGTAATTGCCTATGTTGCTTCCCAGCTCCCAGTTAATACAGCTTCAGCTCAAATAAACAAACAGCACTCACTGCTGCCCTCTACAGGTGTTGCATTTATCTTCAATGTTCATTCATTGTTTCAGCAATCTTTTCTTAGCATATAGTGGATATTTTCAGCACCAAAACTGGTTTCAATTGTAGTGCATAACAGAGTGTGACTTATTGTTTTTATAGTATTTTTAAAAATGTGGCACTGCTGCTTTTAATTGCCGATTGCAACTTATCACCTGTCAGAAAAAAAAATAATATTGTGTATCGTGACTTGCATTTGAAGGATCTTTTTGATTGGAACGTCCCTTTGTGCAGCCCACCTGGACCACAGCCTAGTTTTAGGAGCGCAACTATAAAAGGTGATTTCTCTTCTTCGTATTTGTATTAAAAATTAGGAAAACACATCCAGTTCTGTTTCTTTTATTTTTGTGATGTAAACATATGATTACAAAAAGCTAATAAGTGCAATTAAATCATTAGGATCAGGAAATTTCATAATAATTGCACAAAAGGCCTGGCATTTGCGTCACTAAACTCCTGGCTACTGCTGCTCCTGTTTCGACCCTTAACCAACCTGACCTCGTCCAGATGTCACGACGCCGTGTGATCCACAAGCACGGTTTAGCGAGAGATCACACCACAGCAGATGCGTGCCTGACACGGTTTCGCAGGACGGACCATACGCCCCAATCTCTGCTCTGCTTTCGCTGTGCAGATGCACAATTAATGGAAAATCTGTCTCGAATTGTTAATTAGCAGTGTGGCGCGGCTGTTTTGACACAGGTGAAACGAGCGCTCGCTCTTTCCACGCTAGCCTCCCACCAAAAAAAACAAACAAACAGAAACCCCTGCTGTGTGCCGTACTGAAAATGCAAATCGTGCCCCTTCTGCTGCTTCATCAGAAGGAAATTGAAAAACCAGCGCAGGCATTTCCCTTCCGGCATGCTGACTGAATATTCACCTTTACACACACACACACACACACACACACGACCGTTAACACATACACACAAAAAACCTAAAACCAGTGAATGTTCTGTTTTCTCTCTCCTTCTCTCTCTCTCTCTCTCTCTCTACTTCCCTCTCTAGTTAAGTCTGGCTCAGCCTCTTCAGACTGACTGTGGCAGGTTTAGGTTGCAGTGAAGTTTAAATTTCTGATGCTTCTTCACTGACACAAGCAAGAAATATATTTTCCATTACAAATAAAGAGACCCGTACCCGAGCCAAACCTGCACTGCTCGACGGCAGGGCTAAAAATGAGCCGCAGCCGAGCTGACTGCATCACTGCTTTCTGATTGGTGGCAAATGTCATCACAGCATGGATGACAGCATACAAACTAACAACTGGGAAGCTGGTGAAGTGCAAGCACTACCCTGTGTTTGGGCTGAAGATTTCAATGGTTTTCTATGACACTAACAAATGTATCTTTAACGCTGGGAGAAACGTAAAGGTGATCCACTGCAATAACAAAAGCAGCTCTGATAGAAAAACTCTCCGCCGGTTCGACTCCATGGACGCGGTTTTGGGACAACCGGCCAACTGTGTGAAGAGAATCGAGTCAGAAACTTCGTTACCAGACTGAGATATACTGGAAACCTAAGCATGCTGCAAGTTCTGTACCATCACAGCACAGTTTAGGTACAGCAAGGTTCCTGTATGACTAAAGAAAAATGCCTTTTGTAATGTTAGTCCTGTTCACCCTCATGTTAATGGAATAATAAAGCCAGATAATAGGCAGGTACTATTTACCTTACTTTTGTTATTATTGAGAACAATGAGAGCGTGAAGATCTGGGTTATAGTGTTTCTAGTCATCTTTGAAGGTTTGGAAAAACTCTAAATGGCATGAAATCTTTTTTTTTAATTCCATCCAGCTAGAATAGGGCTCTACTCATGACTATCATGAGTAGATACACACACTAGGGTTCAGACTGCTGTATCAGCTGGACAACAACACTGGCCAATACCAATAGATTTACAGGACTGGTATTTAATGGTTTGTTTTACACTGTAATGATCATGGGTGCCGGAACCATTTTAGCAGGGAGGGGGAGTGTGTACCCCCCCCCACTTTTCAAAATCATTCTTTTCGCCCTCCCACTTTTCCCCTTCCAGACAACAGCCAAGACATATAGAGCAGACCACGTCCTCCCACTTCCCACAACTTTTATACACCTTATAGAGGTGTGTGGTCTAATGAACACATGAAACACTCTTCCAGTGCTTTGTATTTAGGAGCCAAGTCAACACCTTGAACTCTTTGTTCCTTAAACCTTTATCGAACAATGTTTGCAGTGTGGGGACGCCTCATCCTGCTGAAAGAGGCCTCTGCCTTTAGGGAATACTGTCACTGTGAAGGGTGTACTTGATCTTCAGTAATGTTTAGGTAGGTGGTCGTTGTCAAAGGAACATCCACCTGAACGCAGGACCTACATTTTCCCAGCAGAACATTCTCCAGAGCTTCAGCAAGAGACACATATGTACACAAATAAATAAATAAATAACCCACATATACTGACCACTCTGTCTTTTTAAACCCGTCTTAGCTTCATGTCCTGCTTTTGGTAATCCTCAGCAGTATGAACCGGTATGCCTACAAAAAACAGACAGGAGACAAGGGATTAGTGACTTATGTAATACAGAAGCTTTTCCTGAGCAGTAATGTGGAATACTGTAAATAAAGCAGAAAGATTCCCCTCACTGTCCGGCACTGAGAAAAAGAGGTTCGATCAAAGTAAATACAATTTTAAAATAAAAAAATGGTACCCTCTCTGTGAGTGATTTCTTTTACTGTTCAGGTAAAATCCTAGTTCTGATTATTCAATTAAATTTCAGACAAATCGAGAACTACCCAACGACTTCTATAAAAGGGAACACTGCCACTGTGGACATGTCTTGTATTCAGAGGGGTGTAACCATGCAGGTCAGTGAATCAGATCCGGGCTGACTTTGAACAGATGCCGCTGCCTTTCTTAATCACGCACGTTCAATGAGCAAAGTACTTCACAAAAATGCAGTTAAACACGTCAAACGCACAGAGCCCATCTGCGCCATATTAGCTGCACTGCTACCAGCAAGCTTGTCTGAAAGGAATTTAGTGACACATTAGAGATACTTTGGAGAAATTGTCGGAGGCATGTTGGCACGTATCTGAGATGTCTATGCTTTTTCAGCCCCCCCCTCCCCCTTCTCTCAATCACCCCCCCCCCCACACCTCTGTCACCACAACATCTGAAGCTGTTATTTATCTGTGGTGCATTGAGGCGTGTCTTGTCTCACTGTTGCCTTGTCAACCACTTCTCTCTCCTCCTCCTCCATCCTTCTCTCTATCTCTCATCTTCATCAGCCGGAGATCTGTTTGTGCAGTCCACAGGCTTAGTCCACGGACCTCTGGGAGCGTGCATTTCCATGACAACCGCACCAAAATCCAGCCAGCATGGTCTCCCCGCCAAGCCCGAGCGTGACCTTAAGCCTGGCTGAGGTGGACAGGATGCTCTTAATCGCCGTGAGGGACGGTTTTAGGACACTGTGACAAGGTGGAGGTTGAAATATGGACTAGCACAACCACTGTGGACTTGTTAGCCAGATCATTAGGTCAATAGAGAGCCTTTTATTTATTGTTATATATATATATATATATATAGTATTTATGTCCACCTCTCTTCCTGACCACAGTATTTGTGTACACAGCACAGTGCATTTAGTATTTCTAAGTATTTCTGGGGAGTTTTATTCAGACTTTTATTTTGACTATATTTTATATTGCTCGTCTTTGTATCATTGTCCAGACGGAGCATAAGCAATTTCCTCTGGAAACTGATTTCTGATTTGCATTCTAAGGATTAAAAAAAAAATCTGTCAGCTTAATCTGCGACACAGTTGATGTCCATTCACTACTATTTTACCAGAAAAACCAACAGACTAAAAACACTCAGCACAAACCAAAGGGAAGTGGCTTAATTGCCTGGCCAGTGGCTTCTATTATAGGTCTGTTTAGTGGTAGAGTAAATAAATTAGCGCAATGTTGGCAAAAACGCACACAAGCTAGAACAGTAAAGGTGTAAGGGCTCTGAGCTTAAGGCCTAAAGCCCTGCGAGGTACTAAGCAAAGCAGCCCTGCAGAGTCAAGTGGCTTTCTTTAGCGTTAGCACGCTGGCTAACAGCTGCTGAAGGTCACGGCATCTGCAAAGCAGCGGCCAGAGACAGGCAAGTGACACACTTAGGCGGCGCACATGGACGCAAAGCTGCTTAGCGAGGGCGGCGGCAGCATATTGCGCGGGTGTTCAATGTTAAATGGAGCTAACGCCGGTGCAGATGTGTATGAAAATGACACTAATGCTTAACAGCTGAAAACAATGGAGCCGGTTCAACAAACAGCAACAACTTTCCCCCCCGAGCACAACAAATGCTCGCAAACAGACCCACGGCTCGTGTGAGGGGGGATCGCGGCCTGTTCTTTTTTCTCTCTTTACCTACGCAGTGTATGGTCTCCATAGCAATGGATATGTTTAGAGAGACAGCCACTATAATACATTTAATAAAAACCTGCAAGATCCTTGTGAGCACAATACAGTCCTGACAGCCCCCCACCTGCTTCAGGCAAAAACTGGAAGGATCCCAGATTATCCCGGCAGACAATTTATCTAAAGGAGATTTGTCACCTCACTTCACCCACGCACACACACACACACTCACACATGAATGTAGATCCACCATCAGTCTGGCCTATTCCCCCTGGCCCAGAGTGATGAAGCTCCTCTTTAGGTAGCATGAATGTGTTTTGCGAAATCTCTCGAGCCCAGTCACCAAAACCAACAGAGGTCTCGTGCTCACAAGTTAGTTTAAACACACTCAGAACAACCACACACTGATACTAATTTCATAAACACTTTCATTTAATAGTGATTAAATCATTTTATGGACTACTAGCCACCGTGTAGAAATTAATTCATGCAGGATATGAATTTACTCTGCATGCTCCTAAATGAATGAATACAATGAGCTCCTGATCAGAAATCTCTCCCAGGGATGATAGTTTAAGACTAAGCATATGATAAGCATATCAAATTTTAATGCGTCTGATAACTACGTACTGAGTGGAGGAAATAAGGCCATAAGGTTCGAAATGAGTTTCACGCTGGCTTTTGTGGACCGAGGCAACTTTCCTTCAAGTGCTTTTTTTTTAACTTTTTTAAAGGACACCTTTCTTGTTTTGTGAAAAAATATTACCTCAAGTAGTCTGTGTCTCTGGCTCTTGAGCATTACTCAGGTGGGACCATGCAATTTACAACGACTTGACCTAAATGGTCAGGTAAGGTCATAGAGAACTGTCTGCACGGAGACGCCGCTCAGGCAGACCTTCGACTGACGAGAAAATTTCCTATTTGCATTTTTTTTCCTGCTTATAAAATCACACAAACTGATTAATGTAGGATTACCAGATCCACATCTCTCTGACCCAAATGGAATAGGTACAAATATTAACTCACAAGCGGGCTTTAGCCGAGAATTTCAGTCTGTGAACATTCTGGCAGCCTTCCCAGAAGTTCTGAAAAAAAAAATCTACCTCCAGTATTAATAAAACCATAACATTCAAAGGTTCATCAGGTGAACTCCTTTGTGACTTGCCCTGGTAATCAGGTACTCCCCCCCCACCTCCTTTTTTTGTTCCCCTGTAGTTCTCTGAGGAACGTCTGAAGTTCTTCTGAGGTAAGCCTTAACTTTGGCATTCAAATGTACAAGGAATGCACCAATAAGGGAATTCTGGGTCGATGGTAATATTCTTTTTCACAGACATATCTGCCAGAGTCAGCACTGATGAAGATAAAGACGCAGCAGTGTCTAGATACAATGCATTTTTATTATTTTATTATACATTTTTAAGACAGAAAAAATGCCAGAAGAGAGACTGGATATGAGTCATAAGTTCGTGTGTTAATACATTTTGCACCATGCGCACATCCCACCTGCAGACTTGGGGTATAGTGAGGGAATATGACAATATTTATTATCATCATGAGAGATTACAGCATCATAAACCTTCCTGCCTAAATCATTAATATTCACAGTGCTTTAAGGACACTGACCAGCTGCATGTTTCATTTCAGAGAGCAACAAAATTAGGTATTGTAAGTACAGTGTGTGGAAAAAAAGAAATAGAATCATAGGTATTTTTGTTTTATGCAATGTTGCACTACTTGGTTTTTGTCCATTCCAACTGATCAGATGCCAGAAACAATAAATATTTTGATACACTGTGAAATTATATATATATTTGTCAAATCACTCATAAGGTGTGATGAGTCATAGTTTTTGGCATATCGGCAAATGTTTTACTGCGACAGGCTGCAAAGTGCCTAAAGATACAAGGAGCCTAGATAAAGGAGTTCCAACCACTCAGC
>JBBPCY010000039.1:35226942-35240100 GCA_037974405.1 Brachyalestes nurse
CATGTTGAAGAGTGGATAAGAGAAATGGCCTCTGTGTCACGTCATATTTATACCCCAGGGAAACAGGAAGTGATGAACTACTAATTAAATGTTCCTAGATACTCTGATCAACTACTGTAGAAATTACAGAAATACTTCAATTACATTTATTTTCTAGGAATTGTTAGGGGTGCAAAAATTGTAGAACAGGTGATTGTATGAAAAATAATTATTTCTTAGTCAGGGATATTTTTTCCCCTTAAAATTCATTTGAGTTGCGGGTTACATTGTTTCTACAATTTTCAGAGTGAGCTTCTGTACGCTTCTGCAATAAAAATTTAATTTATTTTAAGGCTTTTAACACATCTTAACCAGGGGTGCCAATAATTAGGGTGGTGTATATTAGCGTGACAGACAGAAATATGATTTATTTCTGTAGAGTTGCAAGTGCAGTATAATGATCAATTTATCACAGTAACCCAGCGTTGCCTGAAGCCAACATCCATGTTCTTCTTGTAAAAATGGCAAAAATTGGTGGATCCCAACACATGAACATTTCTTTAACACTGAAATGGGGATTGCACTTACATATGCATGGCAGAGAGATACACCATTTATTGTTATGGTGTTGCAAATGCAGTAAAATGATCAATAAATCACTGTAACCCAGCGTGGCCTAAACCTCCCATTATGGCATAATAATTTACAGCTGCTCAGTCGGTAGCCATCAGATATCAGTAGGAAATGTCAGTCAGTTCTGTTGGAACCTCATTTTTCAGGCCCATCTGCCGGCATGAACCCGATATCATCCCGCATCCTCATTCGACGGCACTCTAACCCAGGTTTTACCCCTTTACCTGGTGAAGGAGCGGCGCAGAGCCAGCAGTGTGTGTCTGCAGGTGCTCTCAGTGCAAAAGGCTGCTCAATTTGCAAATGAAACCTGACCCTCCGCTGCCCCCCGTTTCCTCTGCTCATGTTGCCTGGGGGTGACAGGATTGGCTGGGAACAGCGGGCAGGTTCATTGTGGTCGTCCGGCTCCTGGGGCTGCTATTATGGACGGATTAGAAGAGATCGTAGAGGCCTGAGCCGTTCGGTTCCGCGGGCTGTGGACAGAGGGAGAAAGGATTACGCATATTGAAGACATCCCCTCCATTATCTTTCTGGCTCCCAGAGCTAAACGGGGCGACGCCTCATTCGGAAAACACACCGTTGAGAGGATCTGAGCGTCATGCCCATTTACATCACAATGGCTTCTTGATCCGGATTGGATCGGCGTCGTTATTCGGAATCAAGGTGAAGCCAGAAGACCCCACACCAGCAGCCCCACTCCGGCCTTTGTGACTCGGCTATAATCCTAAATGGCTTTCCACAAAAGGGAGCGTTTCATGTGGTGTCCTCATCGTTGACTGGAACGGGCTTTCTTCTCCATTCCAGGCCTGTGGCCGAGAGAACACGCCGCCTCCAGCCGCACAACCTTGGGGACAATCAGGCCGCAGTCGGGCGGAAGAGGCGTGAACCTCTGACCTCACAGCAATCAAGCCGTTTCCTCAGGAATCAAGCCAACGCATTACGTTTCGCCCAAATCCAATTATTTCCGTGCGGTTAAAAATACACCGAATGCACAGATGTGGCAAAAGGAACCATTAACACGACACATCTGTCACACCTCCTTCCACAAACACCTGATCTGATCAGCGGCACGCTCACTTTCACACACCCGAGCTCCAGCAATTACTCCGTAGCCCTCGGTGGTTTCGCAGGGTCATCGATGCCCAGTGTAGCTTCTGAGACTTTGTATCTCCAGTATCTTCCTCTGTTTTGTGGTTTTCTTGGTTTGGATCTGCCTTCGGGCTTTGGGAGCGTTTGTCAGGTTCGCATTTTCAATCAAATGTTTGTACAATTACAATTACATCATGTCTACACAAGATCAAGGCACATTTTCATAGCATTTATAATGTGGAATTCAAATATGAATTAAACAGTAACACTGTATTTTGCCATCACTTTATAAATACAATAACACACTCACAGGCACTGCATGTTTCAGTGACTTTATTCAATTATTAGTGGCTTATTCTGCCAAGCACTCATTATCCATGGATGAAATCTCTAAAATGTAGAGTACGAACACTTTATCTGCACTATATTTGCTTACATATACAATATAAATACTTTTACATTCAATTTGACATTTACAGCGTGATGTAAAACACGTCCCTAGAATCCAAATCACCAGGGACCTATCAGATCACACACACTGAAGACAGTTTATAATTATAATTATTTTTTATATATTTATATGTTCTATTCCACCCTCACCATGAACCACCTACCACACACTTGTCAGATTTCCACCAACCTTATAGGCCCAATCCATAGGTGTACAGTTACACCATCTGTCACCAGCCACCCTCTACCCTATTAATCATTAGTCAGTTTCTACTGATGTTATTTGGGTCATTGTCAGCAGTGACACTTACATGGTAGTGTGTGTGTGTGTGTGGGGGGTGCTGGTATGAGTGTATGGGTCTTTTACACACGTCAGTGTCGCTGCTGACTGGTCCAGTTCCCAAAAATACCCAGCCTTGATGGGCTCCGTGGTCAGAAACGAAGCTCTTCTGATGCGCTGGAGGACGGCCGACTCAGATCAACAGATGGGCGTCAGGCTCTGACTGTACACCAGCAGGACGCAGCTAGAAGGAAGGGCTTTCTGATAAAACGGCCAGGGAACGCATGCATATGATAAACTGTCAAATATGTAAATGTACAGTACTGAGCTGGTATAGATCATCTCAGACAATCTCTCCTATAACTCACACACACAGCACTGTGCAAACGTCTTGTGAAAATTATAGTGTTTAGATGAGCAATGAGTGTTTTTTCATATATCGATGTAAAATATACTATGCTAAAAAATATACTAACATACTAATATATCAAAAAGAATGACGTTCCACAGAAAACAGTAATGTTATGTTCAGTATATGAGTGAGTCTGGTATTAATGGTCCAGTGAAGCCTGGTTTAACTCAGTCAGTCAAATTTCCTTCAGTAAATGAAATCAGGAGCTGCTGATGGAGTTTCACAATCCAAACAACGGCTGGAGGAACCGAGGAGGAATCTGGAACCGAACCTGTGTTCTCCTCACCAGCTCACACAGTATCAACTATTTAAAAAAATCCTAATACTTTTTATTGCTTTCTTGTTTATTTGTATTTATTCTAATGTTAAGTGTACTGCAGACACTATCACACACTGAAAAATTATATATATATATATTTACATTTATATTTATTTATGTGTACAAGGCCTCTCCGTGTTTTTTTTGCACAGCACTGTTAAACTTATACGGGCTCTTTCAATTTAGTAGAACCTGCCAAGAGGTTTATCTCAAATATTCTGCCCCAAAAGTAAGGTCCCATGATGAAAAGCCAAAATTGAAGACCCTATACAAGAAACAGCCCAAATTTCAGTCCCATTTAGGCTTTAAGTGCCCGACTGAGCTGCTGCAGAAATGAGGCCTCATCACTGCAGCCCGGCATTAACAGGCCTGCGGTGAGGTTTTGATTTAATAGAAAAAAAATCACTAAAACCACGTACAGTGTTCACTATGGGGTCTTTCTGCATACGAAAAAGGGGGTGCGCTTCCCTGATTGCTCCAGATCACCCACCCACCCCTTCCTCCTCATCAGAATTGTGGAAGAATAAACGAGGTTCATGAATGCTTAATGATGAGCGGAAGGTTGTGAGAAAAACACTTTGATTTATGATGAGGAGATTTGTGTCTTCTGCTTTAAGGTGGATCAGTTAGTTTATTCTATTACCATGAGAATAAATCACAAGCTTTCCATTCCAGTTCATATAAACTTAGCATAGGTTGTTTTTTTCAATCAAGCTTCTTTTGCAAGATAACAGTTTTTTCATTGCAACCTTATGGCACAGTCTTTGAATCACAGTTTATGTGATGGGAGGAGGGGCTTCTAATTGTGAATGTGTTGTTTATGGGGGCGTGGGGAAGAGTTGGTGATGCCCCCTAGTGGTAGAACAGAGGCACAACAACAGAATGACCCAGTGACCAGAGTGAACCAGACTGACGACATGGACTCCACATCAGAGAAGCAGGAAGGAAAGCAAATATAAGGTAGATTTCTCACAAACACACACACACACACACACACACACACACACACTCATACTCACACAAGTAGAACAGCAGAATGAACCAGTGACCAGAGGGAACCAGAATTATGACACCAAATCACTGAAGGCAGAGGCAAAGCTCATACAAGGTAGATTTGTCACAAATACACACACGCGCGCGCGCGCACACACACACACACACACACACACACACACACAGCAGAATGGTCCAGTGACCAGAGTGTACCAGTCAGATCATATGGACTCCACTGAAACAAGTAGACCACATATAAGGGTGATATCTCAGAAAGAGAGAGAAAGAAAGAAAGAAAGAAAGAAAGAGAAAGAGGGAAAGAAAGAGAGAAAGAAAGAAAGAAAGAACGAAATAAAAAAGAAAGAATGAATGAATGAATGACTCTCTCTCTCTCGGGGTGGGAGATTTTAAACAGCAAGTGAACACTAAGTTCTTGAAGCTGATGTGTTACAAGAAAAAAAAGGGTGAGCATGAGGAACTTTGACGAAGGCCAAATTGTGATGTCTGGGTCAGAGCATCTCGAAAACGGCAGGACTGGTGGGATGTTCCCAATATGCAGTGGTCAGTACCTACCAAAAGTGAAGGACAAGGAAGGATGATGATGAGGTCATGGGAATCCAAAGCTCACTGATGAGCATGGGGAGCGATGGCCAGCCTGTCTGATCTCACAAGTAGAGCTCATGTAGCATAAACTGCTGAAAATGTTCACGCTGGCTGTGATAGAAAGGTGTCAGAACACACACTGCAGCACAGTTTGCTGCAAATGGGCCTGCAGACCGGTCAGAGCACCCATGCTGACCCCTGTCCACTGCAGAAAGTACCTACAATGGGAACAGTGGAAAGTGGAAGAGGGTGGCCTGGACGTGGAGGTGGATGGCTGTGGGTATGTGTCACTTATCTGGTGAAGAGACGGCACAAGGGTTCAGCAGGAGGAAGGCAAACCAGAGGAGGCGGTGTGACGTTCAGGGCAAGGACCTGCTGGGAAACCTTGGGTCCCGAACTCATGTAGACCAGGGGTGTGGAACTCCAGTCCTGGAGAGCTGTGGTCCAGCACGTTTCGGTGATTTCCCTACTCAGAAACACCTGGTTCACCTCGGCACTTAATTGTCAGGTTTAGAGAATGTGTTTGAGGAGAACCACCATCAAACTGTGCTGGACATCGACCCTCCAGGACCGGAGTTGGACACCCCTGATGTAGATGGTAATTTGACAGAGACCACCTTGTTGCAGGCCAAGTAAACCCCTTCATGGCAGCAGTGTTCCTGAATGGCAGTGGCCTCTTTCAGCCGTATAATGAGCCCTGCCACACTGCAAACACTGTCCAGGAATAGCTCAAAGAACATCCGAAGGCCTAGTGGTTCAGGCATTTGCCCTGCGATCAGAAAGTCATGGGCTCAAATCCCAAGCCTGCTAGTGGTACCTCTGAGGGTACCGTCCCACACACTGCTCCCCGGGTGCTGTGTTCCTGGCTGCCTACTGCTTCACTCGGTGAATAGATTTAAATACAGAGGAAGAACTTTGTATGACAGAACGGTCATTTTACGCTTTTTATCGGTAAGCTGTGCTGGAGAACCACGTCTGATCAATGGAGGCCCCACCTCACAACTTACAGTACTTAAAGGAACTGCTGGTGGTGCAAAGCCATAGCAAACCTTCAGAGATCTTGTGGAGTCCATGCTTCAACTGTTTTGGTGGCACAACGGGGACCTCTGCAATGTTAGGCTGGCGGTTTTAATGTTATGGCTGATCAGTGTATTACATCACTGGCACATTAACATTTTATTGATAAATGCATTGACTTGGATGGAAAAAAATGGCATAAAAAATGCCAGTATTGGCATATAGCAACACCATGCAATAAAGAGTTAATGTCTCAAGAAATGTTTTTCTTTAATATCTTATTGCCTCATTCAGAGACATGTTGTGATAATGGCATAAATAACACAAGATCTAAAATAATCCATTATAATAACATCTAATATGCCTCCAATATGCCTTACAAAAAACGTACTTTTGATTTTTTTTTTTTAATCTAAAAGAATTTACATAATTACCTTTCCCTTCCCACCATCTATGAGTATGCTTCGGATCATCGGTTTAAGTGGAGTATAAAAATAAAAATATGAAAAACATTTTAAAAGATGTTATTTCTTATTGTGCGACACCAACCATAAACACTTGTAACAACAATACTGGAGTAGCAATGCTAACTTTAGAGGCTATATCCACCTACCACCCCCCCCACCACACACCCACACACAGTACACTGACTATTGAAGATGCCTGAAATACCAATTCAAGTGCTTGAGTATTGACCATGGGATTTTTGCCCAACCTTTTCAAACCTGCTCTCATTTCTGCACATACAATCAAAGCCTCTCCTCAGTAAAGACAAACATACTGGATCAGTAAAAGTAACACACACACAAACATAGAACACTTACATTTATTCGCTCTCCTTGGTAAGAAAACTGTAATTTTCTTTTCTCGTCTCTTTTTTTTGTCCCTGGATAAACATTCTTTAAGCTGTTCCAACATGGCAGGTATCTCGGATTTGTTTGTAAATTGCAGATAAAGGCAAGCGTTCCATCGTTCAACCTACATAAAACGTCTGTTCTCATAAACAAGCCAACACAGCCTCTCAAATCAAATAAATACCACTCATTCTCACCGGCACAGCGCTGCATTCAAACCTCTAGACAAGAGACAAGAAACCTGATTTACAAAAAAAAAAAAAAAAGAAAAACAAGAACAAACATGAAACGATAAACAAGAACGTTCACCCAAACCTGGAATAAAACAAGTGCCAGGGACTATTTGTTTTATGCCACAGACACTGCTGAAGCAAATCAGGTTTCACTGTTTGGGATGTGGTAAATTATGCTGTATTCTGTGTGTCGAAGACATTATGGGAAAGCTGACAGGCCCAACTTTCAGAATTAAAGCTGGATTTATAACAATCTCTGCCATTACTTATAACTAATCCTTAAAAATCACAAAAAAAAAAAAACATCCCACACATTCAAAACCTAAATGAAATTTAAAAGAGTACTTATCTATGGCATAAAATTAAATATGGTTTGATATATTTTTTTTCCTACAAAACAAACAAGCTAGATAAAAAAAAGGGGTCCAAGTTCAAATAAATAATTAACAACAAGAAAACACAGACGCGACGTTCCAAGGCTTAACGTTAACCCTCCGAGGTTAACTCAATACTGCAGTTAAGGCTAATGGGCACAAAGATCGTTATCCTGAAACAGAACAGCGTGTACTGTGCACAAAAAAAAAAAAAACACGGATTTAGAAAAGCACAATGGTGAAAAGAAACCCATAAATAAACATTTGCACGTTAGTTATTTGGCAGTAATGCGTTCGTTCTTCTCCGAAATAAAACCTAAGGGGACACATTTACCACGACGCCCCTCCCTCCAGTATCAGTTCCTCAAAACAGCACCGCGGAAAAGGGGTGTGGCCTAATGGCCGTCAGTCACACAGGTTACAATGGCGAGGATCCGTGTATGTTCTCATGGGAGTCCTAAATGTTAGCACTTCCAGACGGAAGCAAATATTACCGGATCCTTGTAAACAGGTTCAAGACTGATATAGACTCCTAGAAGAGACAGGAAAAAAAAAAGAGAGAGAAAAATACTTCAGCATTTTGCAGTATCGCGTCACGCAAAGGTTCCATTTTTTAGCATTTTTAAGTCAGAAACCCTGAAAACTGTATTTTACATTACTTGCTGAATGGCCGATGTCACTCTACTTACAAAAAATAACATGCAGCAACATGAATAGCTAACACTATGTGACACCACTGCTATAAATATACGGCCAAAGCTCAAGTTACGCCATAATCACACTGAATTTCATTCTCTTTTAACATGCAAAATGTGTCCATACTAATCTCATCACATTACGGCCTAAAAGATATTCCTGCACAAACCTATTGCTTCGAGCTGCACAAAATAAGTTTCTGTCTCATTGCAACAGCTTGAAAATTCCTAATGCAAAACATGTGCAAGCTGCACTGCGGTAAAGGAGGCGTTGTCCCTCTTATTCCAGGCACTGTGTATGAATACCCATCCTGTGTTTAGTTTAGTTTTTTCCATCTATGGAACAAGTAAATGAGTACACACTCGTCTAATGCGAACATGTACGCCCACTGTAGCAAAACCTCTGCATATCTTCAGAGTCTTGTGCATTTCTGCTGCTAAACGTGGGCAATGATTGAGTCTCTATGTGGGTGCAGGACGTCTGATGCTGAGACTGTGTCTGACTATGTGTAACAGGTTTGGTTTACAGACTCTCCAGTCGTACTCCATCACCCCCTTGTTTATGGACGTTTAGAACTGTTACAGTAACATAACATTCCTTATCCATTTACAATAGGAAAGAGCACTCGCAAAGTATCATTTGTCATTTGTCTTTGTGTACTTTAATGGAAGGACAATCTATGGTACCTTTGTGGATCTGGTTTTGCTGAAGACGTTCCAGAAGCGCAGCGTCTCGTCTCCTGCTCCAGTAACTATGGCCTCTCCGTCAGGTGACATGGCCTGCAAGGAACCAGCACAGAACATATATAATATAATATAATATGAGACAAAACATGAAATATTCAGATGTGAGAATACTCTTTCACCCTAGGAACAGATAACAGCAGGGCTTATAAACCAGAGGTTATTAAAAATGCTTTCTGTCTGGACAGTTAGCATTCACCTTTAATGCCAAGTATTTGTATACACTCATCAGCCACAACATTAAGACCACTAACAGGTGACTATTCATCTTCTTGTAACAGTGTCACTTGTCAAGGTTTGGGAAATATTAGGCAGCAAGTGAACAGTCAGTTCTTTGAAGTTGATGTGCTCGTAGCAGGAAAAAAAGCAGTGTGATGCTCTGGGCAATGTTCTGCTGGGAACACTTGGGTCCTGGCATTCATATGCAAGTTTCTTTGACACGTATCAACTACCTAAACATTACTGCAGAAAAGTATAGCCCTTTGTGGCAGTATTCCCTAGGTGGCTCCTTTTAGTAGGATAATGAGCCCTGCCAGGCTACAAACATTGTTCAGGAATGGTTAAAAAACACCAAAAAAAAAACCAAAACATTATAAATAAATGTAGGTGTTGACTTCCCCAGATCTCGAACCAACATCTGTTGGACCTGCTGAACAAACCAGTGCAAGCCATGGAAGCCTCACTTCACAAAGGACTTAAAGGATCTGCTGTGCCACAGCACACCTTCATAGGTCCACTGGAGTCCATGCCGCAGCATGTCAGAGATGTTTTGGGGGCACTTGCACAATATTAGGAAGATTTTGTGGTTTTAATGTTATGGCTGATCGGTGTACATTCACACACATACACCTTACACTACAGTAAAATATGATTAGAAGCTGGGAAGGCGCAAAATATAAACCACCTGGAGGAAGCCGAGGATGGGTCTGAGAATCACTGCTCTAGTTAATCGAGAATGGGAGATTAGGTCAGTTTCAGTTTACAGCCCCTTTTACGTAATTGTGATTTTAACAATGTGTACAGAACATTGGAAAAATAAAATTCCATTTAGTCTAACAAAATTGTTCTCCACGGCTCTCAAACTCAACTCCAGTGTTCTAAAGTTCTCATTAAGCTGAACGGAATTTTTGCCAAAATGTGGCCAGCCTTGCATCAGGAGTTATGAAAACACATGTGTGGGCAAAACATCAAGGTCAAGGTGTTCTTTACCAGGTACAGCACTCTGTAGGAATGTCCAGTGAGCTTAGCCACCTGCGTGAGGGAGGGGTACTTCCACACCAGGATTTGATTCTGAGAGTATCCATGTGTGCTGACCTGCGGACATACAGAGGGAGAGGCAAGTGCTTGTCAAACCTTTCTAAATTACAAAAATAAACAAAAAACTAACAAAAGAATCCAGATTTTTATGGAATTTCAGGCAAATATCTCTAATAAAAGTGACAAAAAGAGATTATAGATGAAGTGTTTATACAGGCAACATATGAACACAGTAAATAAGCAAAAAAGTGGCCCAAGTGACATTATATTACAAAGACGCTACATTCACTCTTCAGAATTGCCCTACTGAGAATTCAACACTAATATTTTGCCGAAACACCGTCACTACAGCTCTAATTACATACAGAACGTCAGATCTAAGCGCAACACATGAACTTCCGATTTGAACCAAGCGAGTTCTTGTACCAAAACTCAATCTAATTCAATGACTACTATTAACTATCCATGGCATAAAATCTAGCCCATTTTCACAGTTGCTACATTAGAGCCTGTAGGCATGATCAGAGCGGTACGTACCAGTTCGTTGGTGTGTTTGGACCAGGCCAGGTTGCAGACCTGTGAACCGGTGTCTGTGGACTGCAGAGGCTGCCCGGTTAGAGTGTTCCAGAAGCGTATACAGCGGTCAGCCGTTCCTCCTCCGGATGCCAGTAGACCATGTTGGTGGGGCGACCAGGCAATAGCCTTCACTGCCGCCAAATGCTCTGTGTACTGCTGCATGGGCGACACACTGGAGTGGTTCCACACCAGCAGCTGGAGAAAGGCAGAGACAACTGCGTGTTTCATATCTGAGCACATAAACTAATCTACTGCCGCTTTTCCACTGGCACAAGGAACCATACCCTGACACAAACAAATGTTTTACCATCACAAATAAAGTGACCTGTACCGAACCAGAGGTGCTCGACTGAACTTTGACGCTATCAAATTTCTCTCTAACGCTGTAAGTTGTACCAGGACATCACAAACAAGTTAGCAGGGTAAGGTTTCCATCAAATGGCTAAAGAATGCTGAAATAATAATAATAATAATAATAATTTAAAAAACCCACAAAAAAGATTATTAACAATAAAAGACCACAATATCAAAAGCAGCTCTGACAGGAACTTTTTTCACTGGTTCAACTCCATGGATGTGATTTTGCTACGCAGAGCAGCCACAAACTGTGGGGAGAGAACTGAGCTACACCATTACAGGGCTGAAATACACAGGGAAATCGGAGTGGGCTGCAAGTTCCATGCCGTCACAGTACAGTTTAAGTACAGCACGGTTCCTGTATGGCTATGGAAAAGTGCCTAATGACATTAACCGGTTCAATCTACAGCAGTTTAGCTTCTCCCACTGTCCCATAAAGCACAATCCTGTTACTGCTAGTAGTACAGCCAGGTTTGTGGCTTGAGGTGTGTTAGGTGAGCTACCTTGTTGTCGTTGCCGCCAGAGGCAAGGAGCTGGTGGTCTGTGCTCCACTTGAGGCCACACACCTCCTGCCGGTGGCCCAGGAGCTTGCGTTCGGACTGTAGAGGAGGGGCCCGGATATCTCTCTGAAGAATAAGCCTGTCCCTGCTGCCTGAAGACAGCTGGTCCACATTCCACGCCAGCGCACCTGAGTTACAGCGAGACGAACAGGATTACATTCTAAAGTGATCTGGAACAAAACGAGTGTACAGAAGCTTTAACCAGCAATGCACTCACCCACTCTGGCTGTGTGGCCCTCTAATACGGAGAGCTTTTTTCCTGCAGCCGCATCCCAGATTTGCACAAAGCCCTTATGAGTGCCCACTGCCACCAAGCTCCCCTAAAACAAAGCGCGGCAGCGGGGCATTAGAACTCCAGCAGAACAAATCTAGCTGAGTGTTTCCCAATCCAGAACTCCAGTTATGCACCCTTTAAGGCTTTATTTACACCGGCTCACTCGCAGGCTTGTTGTCGAGCCTTTCACACGATGGAATAAGGCAGCTTTCTCAAGGACATTTTAGATTGCAAAAAAAAAAAATTGCATTCATACACATTACTGGCTTGTTGTAGGTGTATTTGTGGGCAGAGATCAATGTGAGTGGGAGACCCATTCAACAGGAACACTCATAAGTGAAAACTGTTGCTGGATGCAGTCCTTCTACATAGGCTTGCCACAAGCTATTCTAATAGATCGGCATAGTTTCTTAAAGACGTCTAGACTTGTACTGCTCCAAATGGGAGCTGACAGAGGTGATTAGTTGTTTGACACTGATGCCCCACCCAGACCATATTCTATTGGCTGATGCATCAGAGTACATTCCTTCAAAAGTCCTACATTCCTTGTCCATTATCAATTCTTCTCTTTGAAATTAATGGCAATTAAATCACACAGAGCACCAAACACTGGGATTGAACTGAGGGAGCAAGGATGTGTGTTTTTGATGTGTGCTTATGTCTGTAATCCACTGTGTGTTTTAAGGGAGAAACATGGAAGCAGCAGTTCATGGCCAGTACTTGAAGACGAGCTAAAGTTAGTAGGAATTTTGCTCCGAACTCTCATGCACACAGAAATCTCACAAGGAATAAATTCATTTCTAGAAATGATTCATTCATGATACGATTCGTAATGCAAGCTTACTCTCTCTGACCAGCCCACTGACGTCACAGAGTCTCCCTCTACAGACAGATCACAGAGCCTCGTCACCTGCAGACATAGAGGGGAAATATGTTTAAAAAACAAAACAAAAGACATACCAAAACCACAATTTGCAGGCAAGAGCGTGAGACTCTAAAACACGTACCTGGCTGGTGCAGGCACTCCACAGGTACACGCAGGTCCCAAGCCCAACGCTAAGCACATTTAAGGAGGACCAGTCCACAAGGTTAAGGTAGAAGTCGTCCTGCAGCTCAGGGGCATCCAGGACCTTAAAGGGAATTTTTGAGATCTTGCGCATGGGTTTCCGTGGAGACCGCAGTAGTTTCTGACTAAATGGGTACAAGAGACACAGGAGAGGCCATTAAGGACACAAGCAGACGACGTTGTTATACGATGTGCAAAAAAAGGCAGACTGTAAAAAAAAAAATAAAATAGAAGCTCCCTAAAATCACACAAATAAAAATAAATAAATAAAACACACACAGACAGACACACAGACAGACACACAGACAGACACACACACACACACACACACACACACACACACACACACACACACACACAGACAGACAGACAGACACACAGACAGACATACATACA